>JAAEAF010005316.1:0-43756 GCA_011037195.1 Triatoma infestans | reverse complement strand
CTTTTTACTTTCTCTTACATCTAGTAAGAGGAAGTATTGTAATTGTGTCAAATTTTCGATATCGAGTTTTCATGGAAATATCCGTTTTGAGGTCCCCTGAGTCTAAAAAAGTGGTTTTTAGCAAATGGGCTGTGTGTGTGTGTGTGTGTGTGTCTGTGGTGTGTGTGTATGTATGTGAACAGCATAGCTCAAAAACGAAAAATCGTAGAAAGTTCAAACTTGATATTACGTTTAGGTATCACCATGGGATCTGACGGTGCGTTATGTGTCAATATTCCTCAACCGGAAGTACCCCTTTACTAGTTGTTTTTTTTACGTTTTTGCAATTTTCTCAAAAAATGGCTTCCGCCGATTTTCTTTTAAAAACTGTCTAACATAACCACACATACAAAGAGTACAACTTTTTATTACGCAACATTTCGCCGGGAAAATGCATTAAAGGGCACTTTTGGGGGAGAGATGGGGTTAGGTTTCCATCTAAAGTGCTATTTCAGTTTATTAGACAATTCTGTCATCTAAATAATGTTAATTAGAATTAAATATGTTGTTGAAATTCCGAGTTTGAAAAAAATCGGATGACCGGAAGTGCAATTACTTTACCACTTTACTAAATGATTTATTCACTTTTTAGCAATTTTCTCAAAAATGGCTCCGACGATTTTTTTGAAACTTCTTATATAAACTAAACATGCAAAGATCTACAACTTTTATCTAAAACATTTCTCTGGGAAATTTCTTTTAAGAGCACTTTTAGGGGAGGGGTGGGGTTAGATTTTCATCAAAGTGCTATCCTAGTTCATTATACAATTCTATCATCCAAACATAATTAGTTAGAAATAAATAGATGACTGAAATTCCGAGTTTCAAGAAAATTAGTAAACCGGAAGTGCGCTTTTACTGAACAGTTTTTTCCAGTTTTCGACGAATTTCATTAAATTTGTTACACAAACTATAAAATTTGTCAATTATAATTTTGAGAACTGGAGTAAGAGAAAGTTGTGTGAGTGTTTCACACCAGATTTTTTTATTTTTTTTTGCAGTCAACTTTGCAATTATAAACTAAACAGAGGCGTGGGCAGTCTTAAAAAAAAGGAAAAAGGAAAGTGATTAATTTCATTTTTAAAGAAAGAAAATATAATTCTTTAGATCAGTAGAAGAAAAAAAAAAATAGGTCAATAAATTACTTACTTAGAAAAGTTACTTGGTTAATAAAAATTCACTGCTTAATTACATTACTATGTTGTTCTTTTAATTTATTGCCTATTGAGCTTCACAAAATAACTTTTAATTATGAGTATACAGTTAATTAGAAAAGAAAAAAATCCATTGCCTTTATTAATAAGCGAGGCTAATTTTAGTACTGTGAAAGAGGCTTTAAAATATATAAAATATATAACACTTTGATGTATGTGATCGTTATTATTTTACCAAAAAAAGTAAAAAGCATCACTTTGATTAAAAGTTCATTTTGGAGTGTTACACATTGGATTGCTTCCTCGAACCATAAAAAATTTCTATATCTGTTAATCGACATTAAATTCTTATCAGTAATACATGTTTTTTGAGGACCTCTAAATACGGAAAAAAAAAAGGTTTAATTAGGTGTTTGGATATACAGGGTGTCCCAAGGTATATGGGATAACGACTTTTTCTCGGAAACTAAGATAGCTAGAAAAAAAAAACTAAAAAATACGGTCCCCGTAGTTTTTTTTGTGTTAGAAAACCATAATTTAATTGCAAATTTGTTTTGGGGCTTCCAGAAGCGAGATACAGGCACCAACTTCATTTTTTCAAATGGGGAGGTGTGGTTTTTATTTAAGAAATAGATTGCACTATTTTTTTGTAAATAAAATTTACTTGGACGGTTTCTTTCTGTGAACGATATTTTACAAGTTATGAATGAAAACATTATTCTTATAAGAAATTTCAAAATGATAAAATAACGGTTTTTTGATTGAATAAGAAGAAAAGTACTATTTTATTATAAATTTTACTCCTCATTAATTCAGATCTCGCTCGAACTGGCCCCCACCATTAGAGATGTATTTCTTTGGTCGTAAGGTACAATTGGCAGGAAAAAGCATGTGTATGCATCTCTAATAGAGGGGGTCAGTTCGAGCAAGATCTGTAATTAATGAGGAGTAAATTTATAATAAAATAGTACTTTTCTTCTTATTAAATCAAAAAACCGTTATATCATTTTGAAATTTCTTATAGGAATCATGTTTTCATTCATAACTTGTAAAATATCGCTCAAAGAAAAAAAACCGTTCAAGGAAATTTTTCTTACAAAAAATAGAGGAATATATTTCTTAAATAAAAACCACACCTCCCCATTTGAAAAATGAAGTTTGGCCTGTTTTCTCGCTTCTCGAAGCACCAAAACTAATTTGCAAATTAAATTGGAATTTCTAACAAAAAAACTACGGGGACACATAGTTTTTAGTTTTTTTCTAGCTATCAGTTTGCGAGAAAAAGTCGTTATCCATATACCTTGGGACACCCTGTATATGGGTCTATATAACTATATAATGGGTTTCAGAAGTAGAGAAAATGGATTGTACAGATAAATAAACTAGAAGTAAAGCTGAACACTTCAAGTAGCACAAAACTGGCTGGACTTTACACTAAAATATATGAAATGGTAGTGAGAGGTAAAGAGAAAGGTTGATGATGCGTTGTGACTGCTGTATGAACTCTGCTGCAAGACTGTGGCTGATACAGCTGGATTTAAACAGTCTCTCCCACTCTGGTCTGGCATAAACTAGTGAGTGAGACTGCCCCTCTCTCTCTCTCTCCGCTTTTGATCCCTCTCTTCGGATCCTATTACAAACATGTATTCCATTCTGTCAAGTGGCTTGTTCCCGAATTATTTATTATCACTGGGGCAGCGACAGTAGCTATCTTGCGGAACTAATTGAGCAAATGAACTAATTGATAAATATATATGATAAAGCTATCACATTATATAAAGAATAGTAAACAATGTAGTAAAAGCATTTATAGTTGAAAAGAAAACAGTATTTAATAAACAGTCGAAGCCGGTAGACACTTGCTGACATCAAAAACTACTGATTTTTCAGATTTTTTTTTTTTTAGGTTATTATGAACAAAATGCGTGCACAGACTATATGCTAAAAAAACAAAAAAATCTGGTGTGAAACACTCACACAACTTTCTCTTACACCAGTTCTCAAAATTATAATTGATAAATTTTATAGTTTGTGTACCAAATTTAATGGAATTCATCGAAAACTGAAAAAACTTCCGGTTTACTAATTTCCTTTAAACTCGGAATTTTGGCCATCTATTTATTTCTAATTAATTTTCTTTGGATGATAGAATTGTATAACCAACTATGATAGCACTTTAGAGAAAAACATAAACCTCACCTCTCCCCTCAAAGTGCCCTGAAATGAATTTTCCCAGAGAAATGTTCTGAATAGAAGTTGTAGATCTATGTATGTTTAATTTATATATGAAGTTTCAAGAAAATCGTCTGATCCATTTTTGAGAAAATTGCGAAAAAGTGAAAAAAATCATTTAGTATAAAGTGGTAAAGTAAACCCTCTTCCGGTTATCCGATTTTTTTCAAACTCGGAATTTCAACAACATATTCAATTCTAATTAACATTATTTAGATGATAGAATTGTCTAATAAACTGAAATAGCACTTTAGATGAAAACCTAACCCCACCCCTCCCCCATAACTGCCCTTAAATGAATTTCCCAGAGGAATGTTTCAAATAAAAGTTGTAACTCTTTGTTTGTGTAGTTGATATAATATGTATAAAGAAAATCATCGGAGCCATTTTTGAGAAAAACGTAAAAAAGTAGAAAAAAAAAACCTAGTAATGTGGTACTTCCGATTGAGGAATTTTGACAGATAACGTACAGTCAAATGCCATGGTGAAACCTGAACGGAATATCAAGTTTTAACTTTCTACGGTTTCTAGTTTTTGAGCTATGCTGTTCACACACACACATATATATATATATATATTCAGATACACTAACACGGACACATACACACAGACAATTTGCTAAAAACCACTTTTTTGGACTCATGGGACCTCAAAATGGATATTTCCGGTGAAACTCGATATCGAAAATTTGACACGATTATAATACTTCCTCTTACATTACTTTCTCTTAGTAAGAGAAAGTAATATTCCAGTCCGTTCTCCAAAGCTATCTATCTCCTCGAAACATATATTTCGAAAATTCATAAACCATCTCTTTTACATTTCTCTAAAGTGTATTAATTAAGATAACTTAAGGACAAGTTATATTAAAACAAGAAATTGAAATCAATATTAAATAAATTGGATTAAATAATTGAAATTCTGTGTAACATTAATTATTATTGGTACAGATATTATTAGTGAATAACAATTGGAATATTGTAAACATACAGATTCATGGAATCACGTAACGCGGTGAGTTATGACAAACGATTATCTCTAATTACGCAGTATTCTCCATGCTACAGGATATCAGTGCAATTAACAGAATATTTATTATATTATAGTATTTCTAATAATGAAGAACAACAATTATTATTATTTTGGTTGTCTAGAGTTACATGAACATTATTTAGTTGTAATAATTTATTTATTTATTACTTTCTCTTACTTCTAGTAAGAGGAAGTATTGTAATCGTGTCAAATTTTCGATATCGAGTTTTCACCGGAAATATCCGTTTTGAGGTCCCCTGAGTCCAAAAAAGTGGTTTTTAGCAAATGGTCTGTGTGTGTGTGTGTGTGTGTGTGTCCGTGTGTCCGTGTGTGTGTGTATGTATGTATGTGAACAGCATAGCTCAAAAACGAAAAACCGTAGAAAGTTAAAACTTGATATTCCATTTAGGCATCACCGTGGGATCTGACACTACGTTATCTGTCAAAATTCCTCAACCGGAAGTACCACTTTACTAGTTAGATTTTTTACTTTTATGCGATTTTCTCAAAAATGGCTCCAAGGATTTTCTTTAAACTTGATACATCAACTACATATACAAGGAGCTACAACTTTTATTTGAAACATTTCTCTGGGAAAATTGATTTAAGGGCCCTTCTGGGGGAGGGGTGGGGTTAGTTACTCTCTAAAGTGCTATTTCAGGTTATTACACAATTCGGTCATTTAAATAATGTTAATGACAATTCAATATGTTGTTGAAATTCCGAGTTTGAGAAAAATCGGAAAACCGGAAGTGCTTTTGTTTTAACACTTTACTAATATGATTTTTTCACTTTTTCGCGATTTTCTCAAAAATGGCCCCGACCATTTTTTTGAAACTACATATATAAACTAAACATTTAAAGATCTATTACTTTTATATAAAACATTTCTCTGGGAAAATTCATTTAAGGGCACTTTTAGGAGAGGGGTAGGGTTACAGCTTCCTCTAAAGTGGTATCATACTTTGATTATACAACTCTATCATCCAAACATAATTAGTTAGAAATAAATGGATGGCTGAAATTCCAAGTTTCAAGAAAATTAGTAAACCGGAAGTGCGCTTTTACTGAACAGTTTTTTCAGTTTTCGACGAATTTCATTAAATTTGGTACACAAACTATAAAATTTGTCAATTATCATTTTGAGAACTGGAGTAAGAGAAAGTTGTGTGAGTGTTTCACACCAGATTTTTTCCGTTCTATTTCCTTTTCTATCCATTTACCAATAACTATTGAGATTAAAACGTGAGATCAAAAAGGAAATTCTTAAAAAAAAAACTTGCTTCCCAAACTGAAATGAAATCTTAATAATAGGCCTGTTTTTACTTTCTCTTATTCCTAGTAAGAGGAAGTATTGTAATCGTGCCAAATTGTCGAGTTATCACCGGAAATATCCGTTTAGAGTCCCCTGAGTCCAAAAAAGGGGTTTTTAGAAAATGATCTGTGTGTGTGTGTGTTTGAACAGCATAGCTCAAAAACGAAAAATCCTAGATAATTCAAACCCGATATTCCGTTTAGGTATCATCATAGGATCCTACAGTATGTCATCTGTCAAAATTCCTCAACCGGAAGTACCACTTAAATGAATATGTTTTTGACTTTCTAGCGATTTTCTCAAAAATGACTCAAACGATTTTCTTTAAACATTGTTTTATCAATTATACATTCAATAATCATAACTTTTACTTAAACAATTTCTCTGGGAAAATCATTTAAGGGCACTTTTGGGGGAGGGCCGGAGTTAGCTTATCCTCTAAAGTGGTATTTTTTAGATCACTATACAATTCTGTCGTTTAATAATATTAATTAGAATTAAATGTGTTGTTGAAATTCTGAGTTTGAAAAAATCGGATGGCCGGAAGTGCGTGTTTCTACTTCTAAAACACTATAAAGTTGATTATACAATTCTACCATGCAAACAAAATTAATTAGAAATAAATAGGTGGCCAACATTCCGAGTATCATACAAATTATAAACCGGAAGTGCACTTTTACTGAACAGTTTTTTTTTAGTTATCGACGAATTTCATTAAATTTTGTACACTAATTATAAAATTTGGCAGTTACAATTTTGAAATCTGGAGTAAGAGAAAGTTGTGCGATTGTATCACACCAAAGTTTTTATTTTAAAGAAAATAGAAGTTGGTTATGCAATCCTTGGGAATATATTAACAAGCAACAAGTATAATATTTTATATTTTTATCCCCCCACCCCCCCAAAGCATCAATTTATAAAAAGCAATGGTTTGATATAAGTGTTTATTAGCTCGTCATAACAACCCTATTTATTAATTTTTCCTTACGATTCGTTTAAAACACAGAATGCATACATGGTAAAATTAAGGGACTTCAATTAAATAAAAAGTTCAAAAATATAAAAGAAAGACATAAATTATTTACAAATATAATATTGATAGATTTATATTAACTCACATTAGAAAAAATATTTCAAATAAATTATCGCACTGGTTGGCACGCTGAGCCAGACTGAACAAAAAAAATGTTAAAGAATTGAGTACCCACTTATCTCTCACACACATACAACATACAAAGAATTCCGTTTCATCAACAGACTTATTTAATAATAAAAGTCACTCCTTTACATCAATATGGCTGGATCTTCTAGTGGCTTGCTTACGATTTATTGTCAATGAATGTTAGCAAATATTTAGATTTACCGTATGATTTTACGTTTGCAACAGGTCCAAATAAAACAGAATGAATAAACTTCCAATAAATGTACATTCCTGTTTGATTTCTTACACAAAGGTAGGTTATCTTTTATATATAAAAAATAAGTTGTCGCCTTTCAAATTAATGAAAAATATAACAACACAAAACCAGTTGTCAGTAATAGAAAAAGGAATGTGTGGTAATATACTGTTTATTGACCATATACACTCCATATCTGCTAAATCAAATTATGGGTTAAACAGGCACCTCAAGTCCAGATTGATCTCACAAGAGACAAAAGCCTTGCTCTACAAGACTTTGATAAGGCCTATATTAATGTATGGTTCAGAATGCTGGACGCATTTACCATATCCAATATAGCCAATAGCTATACTCATATTTGAAAGAAAAATCTTAAGGCGGATCTATGGGCCGGTGATAGTGGATGGAGTTTCGAGGAAAAGGAATAACTAGCAGCTATACGAAAAGTACAAACATATAAATATTTAGAGGCGGTCCGGATTAGCAGAGTTCGATGGCTGGGACATTTCCAATGGATGAGCGAAGATAGAATGCCGAAAAGAATAAAGGATTACAATCCAGCTAGGAAAAGAAGAGTTGATCGACCGAAATCGAGGTGGTTTGATCAGACTGGCAAGGATGCTTCCAAGTTTAGAGTCCCTAGATGGTGGTTGGCGGCCAAGGACAGAGAAGAGTGGGTAAAGTTGTGGCTGGATGCCAAGTCCGACCCGGGCTGTAGAGCCGAAGATGTGTTTGTATGTATCTTTGGTCACCTAAATTTCATTATCACATTGAAACTATTTCAAATATTCAAAATAAATTTCTAACATTGATTACTTTCAAACTTAATATCCCCAGACAGGAATTAGACTACACAAATCGCAGAAACCATCTCAGATGTTGATGACGTCTCAGTTGTTCAGATCGGAGGAAATTATTCGATATTATCCATGGCCAAATAGACAATCCAAAGTTACTATCCATAGTAAAGTTCCAAGTCCCTGTCAAAAAAGATAGGCACCGCAATCTTTTCTTCATAAAATTTTATAATAATCCTTACTCCTACAATTCATCAATAACCCGATCATTAAGATTACTGGATAAACTTACTTCCGGACTAGATATTTTTCATCATTCCAGAATCCAGTTTAAATATGCAGTTACCGATTTTCTTCTGTCCTTCAATTCCAACATTGCATACACTAAATCCCTCGCATCGTAAATTTTCCTTGTAAATAGGATCAAGAGTATTATTGAAGTATAAAAAAATCAAATATTTATATATACTTTTTATGTACTGTACTTTTATGTATGGTTGTATATACTTTTTATGTACTGTACCTTTATATACTGTTTTATATATATTTGTGTATACTTGTTATTGGTTATATTAATATTTCAGATTTGATTATGTTTTTTATTACTCAACATTTAGGTTTATTAGGTATCTATCCCTGTCATAAAGGTTGAGTCTTTATTTCGTTATTTCATTATTTCTCAATAAATATATTTAACTCAAAGATTAGTCAATTTCCAAATGCAAGGTAAACTATAAATATACTTATTTCTAAATATTAATATATATTTCAGTAATTTTTTAGATTCAAATATTATTTATAGATTTATTTTTATACTACTATTTCAACTTTTGTGCATAACTTTATTATAAATATTCTTGTCCATTGTTACTGTATTTTAAAATGCTATTTAAATCCTCAGACTTTAAAATTATTACAATGAGATGTTTGTACGGCAATGGCCACAGGGTTAAAAAAAAAAAAAAAAAATCCTTTGTGGCTCTACGTTTCGGGTGCTTTGGAGAATTAACTGGGAACTATTCCACTTGTTCAAGATTGGAATTCAGGTGGACGGTGTAATAAGAATGAGTTCTGAAGTTTTTGTTGGACCTTGCATTTATTTCCGTCACTAGACGTAAAAGATTACAGTGATTACCCGATTCATAGTCTCCAGCGAACAACGTTGATGTGCAACGCACTGGCAGTGGCCTGGATAGTGATGTAGCTCACATGCAGAACTTAGGTACTGGCGTCTGAAGCAATGGGTGCAAGAACGAGCCCTGCGAACCAGCTTCTTTAGTCCAGCTGAACTAAAACTATGTACAAAGGATTTATAATCCGTTAAAGAAATAAAGAAATAAAAATAAATATGATTGATAAAGTATTTAAATATATTTAAGACCCCCCTGGGAGATTAGGTTCTATCTCACTTCTAGTGTTAGGTTTAGTTCGATTATGTTCGATGTTATAATCGTGGTAACAGTGTAAAAAGTTAATGAAAAAAAAGAGAACCCATGTGTGACGTAGCTTTTCTGAAGTTATTATTAACTAGTTATATATTTTTTATTGAAAATTTTATATTTAGAAAGAAATATTTGTGTTTATATAGATTTTTATTTTCTTAAACTTATTTTTATTAAATTAATTAATTTGGTTGTTAACTTTTTGGAGAAGTTAATTGTAAGTTTTTTAATTATTATATTTTGGATTTTGTTTTATTGGTGTATAATACCAAAATAAACTGTAATTTGTTGTTATATCTTGAGTGATTTACATTCCCATTTTGTTTTTAAGACTTTTCAGAAAACGCATCATTTTTCATTTTATTTACGGGATTCTTAAAGCGAAACTATGGATGCCGGTGGGCATGCAACTTCTAACAAAAGAGCGATTATAAAAAGCACCAAATTTTCAATTATCATCTCGCACATGGTAACCACTAATTGTTCCATTTTCGCCTTAGGAATTCTCACTTCCTATTTAGTTTCCTTACGAAAGTTCCGAATAGCAAAGTTTTTTGGTTCTATCATTGATAACTGTTCGACATATCAAAGTCAATTGATATCTGTGAGTCGGTGATTCTATTTGGTGTCTGTTGGATAAGACTTATTCAAAATTTGATTCATCTTGGATAATTTGCATGATAAAATAATATGAATACATAATAGACAATTTCAAAATTAAAAAATGAAACAAAACTCAATATTAAAGAAACAAGCTTTTTTTCCACCAATGATACCGTCAAGAAAACACATCAGCTTTCGATTTGGTAGTACATTAGCAAACTTATTGATCTGGTCAGAAATAATAGAGTTAACCATTTTTATTGAATATAACCTTACCCTAATGTAATACTTATTATAACCTTAATATAATGTGATATAAGAGATGGCCCAACAATCTGGTAAGAACGTTATTCTCCTTAATGTGTCTAGTCCATATTACATCCTAAGGCATGAGACCGCTACATTGAAAATGTATCTGTAAAAATGTTTCTATAGTTTTTAATTTGGATGAACTGGACTTGCCCGATAACCGCTATCCGAAAGCTTAATAGGTTTATTGCAATGCCTAATAGCTCTATAAAATACAATGGATCCTAGAGGTAAACAAAATTATTGTTCTTACAACAATTATGATTAATGGGATATTATTTGATGTACAACATTTCTACTTTGATAAACTAGACATTAAGGAAAATGAGAATAAGATCATTAATTAGTACTTACAAGGAACACTTAAAGAAGTTAGACGAAGATATTTGGTAGAATTTATTGCCTTTTGTTCAAGTATAATATACAATCCCTTAATCTAATAATGTTTACTTAATAGATTACAATGGTATTCCCTTTGTTTTTTTTTTACTGCTTGCGTTGGTCTAGTGTCTAGTGCATTTGTGTTTGGTCAGATGAGTTCGATTCCCGAGGAGGAGGCAAAGTCGATGTTACCGCGCCATCCTTTAAAAATGTGGGAAACTATTGTTGGTAGCCACTAGATAGCAAATCCCGGAACTAAAACGGCCAATACAAATCACCGTCCGGCAAGCCTTTCTTTGCCTCTTTGTGGCCTATTGTGCCATACGTCTTTAATTAATGGTTTTCTGTTAGTATATAATATTCAAATTACTTCTCAATTTATTTATGTATCTTTAATTATTTACTAATTAATTTATTTTATAATTCGCTCTATTTCAACATAACATTTTAATTTTTATGCATTTTAATTCAATATATCAAAAGAAAGAAAATTCTCTTTATAAATGTAAAGTTTGTAATTATTTACAAGTGGTAATTATTTACAAGTGTGCCCCCAATATGGACGGTCACTAGCTACGGTAACTGCTCATTCCCAATCTTATTACACTAATATTTCTGATTTATTTATTCATTTGTATATACTAATTAATTTATTTATTTCATATTATGATTCATTTGTTTCTGATATGTTTAGAATTTATGAATTAAGTGGTATTGTCTTTAATGAAGAAACAGATATAAACCGTCTTGTTTAATATTTATCACTGAATTCAAGTTATTTGAAATGACATATTAATTAGGGACTGTTCGTTAATTTAAACCTACAAGTTCTTGGGACAATGTTTAAAAATAAACTCTGATTGGGTTTGGTAGTTTTTACTTATATTTAGTGTGATACTTGTTTAAATGAATCATAATGTGAAATAAATAAAGAAATATGAATGAATAAATAAATCAGAAAAGTTAAACTGTAATTTGAGTGTTTATATCTTGAGTGATTTACCTTCCATTTTGTTTTTGGAACTCTTCATTAAACTTTTCTTTTTTTATTTATTCTTATTTGATTTACTGGATTCTTAAGCAAACCTGGCATGCCGGTGTGCATGGAAATTTTAGCGAAAGAGAGATTGTAAAAAGCACCAAATTTTCAATTATCATCTCGCACGCTAATTCTTCCATTTTTGCCGTGGGAGTTCCCATTTCCTAATTAGTTATCTTAAGAAACATACGAACAGCAAAGATTTTTGGTTCCATCTTTGATAACTGTTTGACATAACATTGTCAATTGATATCTGTCGGTCAGTGATAATATTTGCTGTTTGTTGGATAAGGCTTATTCACAATTGTTTTATCTTGGACAATTTTAAGTGATAAAATAATATGAATTAATAATTAATAGGCAATTTCAAAATTAAAAACAAAACTCAATATTAAAGAAACCAGCTTTTTTCCTCCAAACATACTGCCAAGAAAACAAATCAACTTTCGGTTTGCGAATATTAAAATAGCAATCCGGCTAATCCCTTGCTTTACCACTGAGGTAATCTTAGCCCCTGCGATGAAAAAGACCCAAGAAGATAGATAATAACAAACAAAATATGCAAATCAAAATAGAAACCTAAAGATATAACTAGTGACAATTTCATAAATTAATTTTTAAGATGGATAAATTTTGTAGCATCACAAATAATATGTTGTATTATTGTAGATTTATTTAAAATAACAATTTTTTTAGCATGTTATAAAAAATGTGGATGAGTTTTACAGTGGGCATTCTTTCTAGAGAGGAATTTATCTAGGTGCATTTCTTGTTTTAATAAAGCTTCCTTAGCTTTAGCATCTTCTCCTTCCTTTTCCCGGTGTAATACCAAAATATTTTCTAAAAAAAAAAAACAAAGATCTCAAGGGATTAATAATACTGGAGCTCCACGTGGAAGTTCGAGTCCAGCTGTGCTGTCGTTAGATTTTGTCTTCCTAGGACCCTCTACAGCTCACTGTTCGGTGATGGACTGTGCTGTCTGTAACAAGAAAACACTGTCCGGAGGCCGGGAGTGCACTGAGAAGACTCCGGGCGCCAATGACCCATAGATGTTGACGTGCCTTAAATTAAATTAAAAAAAAGAAAAAAGAAAACTGGAATTCGGATGTTACCAATAATGAAATTCACAATTAAATAATATAAAGTTGCCTAACTGAAATATACTGGTGGTAGATAAACCGGTTGGATCTCTAGGCACCTAGAACAGTGATGGCGAACCTTTTGAGCTCGGTGTGTCAAAATTTTGAAAAATAGAAACATAATTCTCGTGGCGTGTCACTCATCAAGTTAATTATTTGTTTAATGCCATTTAAAATACAAAAGCCAAAATTATGAAACCAATAGTTTACATTTAGAGACTTGTCTTACATATTTCATTGTCACTTAACATACAAAATCAAGTAATATATATATAAAATATAATTGAACAAAAACAGAAAAACAATATAAATTTATACAATTAGAAAATAAATATATATGAAAAATTAGTGACTTTTTTGGTGTGGTGGTTGGTTCCGCAGAGCTGGAAAGCATCAGAGACATTTTCCGTGGTAGCCTGCTTCATTTTGTGGATATCGACCGGTTTCGGGGGTTCGCCCATCTTCAGGATGCGTTTTTCAGACAGTGCGACAACACAGACTTGTACAAAGCAAACTTGAGTGTGAAAACTAAGTTTGCGATGGGCAGGTCGGTGTTGTCACACTGTCTGAAAAACGCATCCTGAAGATTGGCGAACGCCCGAAACCGGTCGATGACTACAAAATGAAGCAGGCTACCGCGGAAAATGTCTCTGATTACTTTTTTGATGCTGAAGTTTGTCTGCTAAATCTTCTAATTCGGGTTTATACATGGTACATTTCAAGGCCAAGCCAGCGCCACTGACTTCATCTGTTAACCGATTCCGTTTGTTTGTCTTAATATTATTTAATGCTGAGAACAATGTCTCACAAAAATATGTGGATGAAAAAATTGTTAGCAAAACAACTAAAGGAGATCTCGAGGAGCGGTCAATAAAATGTACACTTTTTTTAAATTTTTTTCCGACGTTTCGACAAATTTATAGTGTTTTTCAGGGATAAAATTAAAAAAACTGTTAATCGGTATTTACAATTTCCATGAAGCAAACTAAACACAAAATATGTAGTAAACAGAGAGAGTTGCTAACTGTATGAGCTACATTATCAGAAAAAAAAGATTTTTTTGAATTATGAAATTTTTTATCTTTCAAGATGCATGTCACCAAAAATGAGCTCGCGTGTCAGCACTGACACGCGTGTCATAGGTTCGCCATCACTGACCTAGAATATAATTACATTGTAGTCCAGAAGTTAACGCTCTTATCAATACCGAAATATAACTCCATAAATTCCTAAAAATAATTTTCTTTTTCAGAAAAATATTTCAAAAATTAGCGAGACGTTTATATTTGTGTTGTTAGCATCTCAAGATGGATGAAAAATCGTTGTAGCCGTTCTCAAGAAAATATCAGCAACTAAAAACGAATTCGGTATAGTTGCACTTTCAGGTAATCAATTTTTTCAAATTTAAAATGCTTTCATTGTACATATAATACACTATGGAATACATTGTTAAAACGTGGATCGTCAAGGAAATCTTAACGTTGTTGTGCTTTGAGTAAACTGAACTTGAAGTGAAACTTACCGTGTTTTATCAGTTTGATCAGTTTTTGTAGTAACTGCAGTATAAGAGAAATTCGTGATTTACACCAGATTTTATTGCATGGATTATGTGCGTGCCCGAATTTAACTTTTACATAGACTTCTTTGCGGGCAAGTCTGGCATACCGTTATTTCATACGTCATTGCTTGACAGAGGAACAGACAGTGCAATATGCCTTCTGCTACTGCAAAAGTGTGATTGTTCTAAGTGGGCGATGAATCGCCCTCGCCGCAGCAAACTATCCAGAGGCTCCTCTCAGGCATATATCCGTATGTAGGATGGAAGGTGATCAAAGATGTTTATCACTGTATTATCAGCACTATATTTAACGATTGGTCAAACTTCATACGTAATTGCATACCTATTAAAGTTATGTTCAGTTTTTTAAAACGGTTTGTCGATCGGTAGCGTGCTACAATGCTCAGGTTTGGGGGTTTCATAGCTGTGATGCCTTAACAAAATTTCAAAGATCCTTTATGAAGAAATTATTTGCGCTCCCTGCTTGCACTCCTAACAATATGCTCGCACTTGAATCTGTTCAGTGTTTTACCCTTAAGCTTCATCTAAAATATTGTATTAAAATTCTATCTCAGGAAGACCACCGATCCTTAACATTTGTCTTTTATTATAAATAAATTTTGTACCGATTCAAGTGTAGTTTTTTCTCTATTTGACAGGAATTCTCAATTCTTTTTTTTTTGCCTCCGAAATATTAAATGATCAACATCCAAGTTCCGAATTTTGGCGTAAATATGTTTTGAAATAGACTCTTGCCTAATTTTGTTGATGATTTCCGTTCCAGAAAAATGTTTCAGTGTCCAGAGAGAGTAACCAGAAAATTATAAAGGACTTTTAAATAACGTACAAGATTTTATAGTTACAAATTTTGTGAATTTCAATTTTATTCACAATTGCAAAATAAAACCGGCAAATTCTTCTATTTTCATCATAAATTGCAATTGTTTAATGTGACGCGTGTGTCTGTGTTGTGTGTGTTTTAACAGAATAACCCAAAGTAGCAGAAAGCCAAAACTTGGTATTCCGTATAGGTATTACTTTCACATTAGACACAGAGATTTCGGGACAAATCCATTTTTTTTTGTTTATTTTTTTAGTTTTTCATGAGTTACTCAAAAATGGCTTCAACGATTTTCACTAAACTTCGTATACTAACTCCACACATAAATACCTATCAGTTTTATTTGTTACATTTTCCCGGGATTTTACCTATCTGTTTTATTTTTGTATCCAAGTATATTCAAAACATGTATTTCCCTCATTCGAAAATCTGACATGAAGGTTTCTACAGAATAAGGTCAAGGAAATCAACGAACACAATTTTGAAAAAAATTTATTTTCACAAATTTCCATAATTACATATATTTAAACATATATTCTTTCTAAAGTAGTTATAAAATTGTCTTTGTTAATGACAATTTGTTGCCTTGGTAAAGACGTAAACAATATGCCGAAACGTTTAATAGTCAGGAAGAAATTTTCCAAATCACCTTGCTCCGTGTCCTCAATAACCTTTAACTATATACTATTTATAACGTAAATTGCAACGTTATATACTATGCATATGACCATATTTACACGACGATAATTTGAAATCTTCTTTTTTTAATCCAAATTTCTTCAAACTAGTTTCAATTTTTTCATCTACAATGTGTGATTTGCGGGTGTAAATGTTGATTATTGCTGTAAAATTATTATAATTATTATTACATTGAATTGTCTAAATATTTATGTAATCATGGGCCAATATAGTGGAAGTAATTCGTCAACGATGACTTATATAGTAACTGACAATAACTTTAATACACTGATAAGAGGATCTTAATAATGAGATAATATAAAATTAATGTTGTATTCATCACTTACAAGCTGAATCGATCAGTTCACAGCTGTATTCTATAGAATAATTGTCATAATCAGTATCTAATACAGTGACTTCCGTATGAAAATTGGTGGTATATCCCTCTGAAACATCAACAGTTTTGGAGAAAATAACATTTATGAATGATAGATAATACAAAATCTAGGGTGAAACACTCACACCACATTTAAGTATTATTATTTTAATTATTGGTTGCTTAATTATTGCTTTTAATTATTAAAATTTTAATTAACAGATTTTCTTAAGACTTGAAACTTTTACTAGACGTTAGGTAACCATAATAATTCTGATAATAATGCTGACAGAGGGAATGTACTTGATAGTATTTAGGGCTTTAAGTTACGCCTGATTGTGGCTACAATATATAGCAGTGCCCTGTTGACAGCCAGTCAACATTACTTATGACAGATTTAATTTAAATCCAATTCACAAATTCCATAGAGCCCAGTAAACAACAATTTTTCCGTATAAAAACCCATGGCGCAACAGGCCATGAAGGGCCAACGCATGCCAGACGGCGATTAGAATAGGGGGCGTGTGGTGAGTACGCAACTGTTCCTACGCCGTTTAGTTCCGGCCTTCGCTAGCTAGGGTGTACTAATGTAGCTTCCCATTTTTATCACGATGCTGGGTAAATATCGACTTTGCCCTCACGGGAATCGAACCCTAAACTCTCGCACGAAAGCGGTGAGCTAGCCAATAGACCAAGGGGTCAAGACATTCCGAAAAAAAAATCGTGGTCGATTTATATCTGGTGCAGTCAGCATTCTTGTATAAAGACAAATCATTCGAGATGTTTTCAAACAAATTTAGAATTTGAATCGATAATCGCTTGTTCAGTTAATATATTGTCTTACATTAATCAGCGTAGAAGAAAAGCAACGGAACAAACCATTATTTTTACTTTGTCAGAGGTAGACTGGAAATCGTTGAAGAACTACAATATTTGGGAATAACTATCAGTTTTGAGAATTAACCTGCACAACCCATGTAACAAATAACTTAATTGAACCGGAAGTATCTCTTCTCACTTTTTTGCAATTTCCTCAAAAAGTGGCTCGAACGATATTCTTTAAACTTGTTGTATCAACTACACTTATTACACAAACAAAGTGCTACAACTTTTATTTAAACATTTCTCCAGGAAAAATTCATGTAAAGCAGTTTTTGGGAGAAGGGCGAGGTTACGTTTTCCTCTAAAGTGCTATTATAGTGTATTAAACAGTTCTATCATCCAGATAATATTAATCAGAATTAAATATGTTATCCAGATTCTGAGTTTGAAGGAAATCGGTTGGCTGGAATTGCGTATTTCATTAAATTTGTTGCACTAACTATGAACACAGAGATTTATGAACTTTTATACGAGGAAATTCATTTAATGAAGTTTCTGGGGTTGAGCAGTGTTTGGGTTTTCGAAGGTCATTTAATTAAGTTTAGGTTTTCTCCAAATAGAAGACAAGCAACATTTGGTAAAGATTATGAGTTTGAAAAAAAAATTTATAACTTAAATCTTGGTAAACGGCACAGTGATGAAAGTCCGTTACACACTAGATTTTGTTTAAAAATCATTAGAGCATAGAGAGCCTGCGCGTCCAAATTTCCAGATCCAAATACGTTTGGTGTTGTAGGCGTGTAATACTGCTCACTTATATTTAGATAAGTAGCGCTATCTCTAGTTTCAGAATACACTTAGTTTGTTAAAAACAACAAGCTAAACATATACTACAAACAAAAACATATATATACATATATATTATATTTTATTTTAAGGCGCGTCCATATTTACGGTCATTAGCGCCCGGAGGCTTCTCAGAGTGCACTCTCAGCCTCCGGACAGTGTACTCTCGCTACAGACGACATAGTCTATCACCGAACAGTGAGCTGTTGGTGTTCCTAGGAAGAAAAAATCTAAGGGTGGCACTGGACTGGAGTCCAACGCACTAACCAGCGAGCTATTCCCGCCCCTACAAACTTTTATTAAAAATGAATATTTATACAAACCTCTGTCTGCTTCGCGTAAGTAGAATTTTCCAAAGAAATTTCTGCACATAACATGATTTGTTGTTGAGAACGCAAAATAGTATTTACTAAATTTGTCCAAACTGAAAATAGAAAGTTAATAAGTTGTAAAATAAACCTAAACTATACTATATTTATATTTAGCTTAACACCAAAAATCAAAATGCTTTCCTGTCAAGGAAAAATCATTAATGACCATGAATAGAAAAAAATCTTGAAGTATACGCATGCACATATCCGCTTATACTTCGCTTACTGACAAAATTTTATTCAAAATTTAAACTGAAACGTTTATATAACTGGCAGAGCTATCATCATCCATCAGCGTACGCACGATCTTTGGCATTAAGGTGGCATTACTTATTTTCAAATATAGATAAACTGAAATGTATTTTTTGGAAAAATATATTTGCAATTAGTTGAATGACTTATTGGTTTTTGTAAAATGATAATTAAATACATTAAAAAAAAAAAATAACAGAAAAGAACAAAAAATAAATAAGATAGGAAATTTGAATTGGAAATCACTGATGGCCACATAAAGTAGCAGACTATCATGGAAAATATCTCTGATGCTTTTTATCTCTGCGGAACCACAACAAATAATATAATAATTTTATATAATCCTGTTTGTATATTCAGTTTTATATTTACGTATAACAATCGTATTTTTAGTATCTCACAAATCTTACAAAGTGTATTTTTATTTGTTTTCACAAATAAATAAATAATAGCAATTAAATAAAATAAAGCACTCCCGCATGCAGGACCAATTGAACTTCTTCTTACCTTGATGTTCCTTAAAGGTTGGCAACCTCTGCTTCATACAATGAAACTTCACCATCTTTTATAATTAAGATGTTCAACATGCCATACACTAGACCAGTGGTCTCCAAAGTGGGAAAGTATTCTTACCCTAAGGAGAAGGCAAACTGATATTTAGGGGTACGCCAAGTTTCCCTTCAAAATACTTGATGCCAGCGTCAGCTCTGGCGGTTATGTCGCCCCGGATAAAAAGACAAATTACCGCCACATAAAAAAATATATATATATGTGGGGAGCCGCTAGAAAATGCTGATGCCTACTAGCCAGCGCCCGATGTGGAGAGAGCGGGATTTAGAGTAGTAGAGTCAATGTCGTAGATAAGGCAGGTTACATTGTTTTTTTCTGCTGAAGTTAAGTTGAAAAAGTTGGAAAGTTGATTAGGCGGATTGTTTTTAGGAAGGAGTAATATTGGACTAGAAGTGTAAAGTTAACCAAATTTATGTTAAGCGTTTATGTTGTAAGAAGAAAATGATGTTGTATAGGTTGGCCAGCCAGTAACTAAAAGTTTGTCAAAATAAATTATAAATAAAGATTATCTTTGTAAAAACATCTATCTATTTGTTTTGGTGTTCATCCATCATTAATTGAATAAAATAAATAATTCCACATATATTTTGGGGGCCTGTCCGGGATTTGAACCAAAACAACGAGATAGAGATAATACGACTATCATATAAGTTTAGTTGAAGAATTTTATGTTTAATCTTAAATTTAATAATAAATATAAATTTGAATAGTACTTGATTGATTTTATTTTATTATTAGATAGTTTGTACATATATTTTTACTTTCTTTACATTTTGTTTGAGGTTACATGAGTGAAACAACAATGAAGACTTAATTGAAGTAATTTTTTGTTTAATTTAAAAAAAAAAGGTTATTTTATTTATCAATTTTATTAATTAAAGTGTTATAAATGCTAATTAAAAAATAAAAGAAGAAAGTTAAATTGTTAGAGTTGTGCACGTCATATATTTGTATTTTCTTGCACTATATTGCGTTTATATTTTCATTTTGTTTAAATCTTTCTTTTGTGTTTATTGAACATTACAGTTATATACTATTTTTTCAAGTTAGTAGTCAAGATGTCTGAGGTTAGTTTAGAAAATATTTATAATTTAAAATTAGTCCAATTAAAAGGTGAATTAAAAAGACTTGGTTTTAAGAGCAGTGGTAATAAGAAAGAGTTGATTGAAAGATTAAAGGCCGTTCTAATTCTTGAAAATTCTAAGATCGAGGATGGGGAAGACGATGAAACTGATGTTGATGAGGAGGAAGATGAAGAAGAAATCCTCAAGACAGAACACAAAATTACTCCAGAACATACCGGGGTTAGTGGAATTGTAAATGAAACTGCTCATTTTATATCCTTCCATGATGTCGAAGAATCACTGTGTAATTTTAGTGGTGATGATAAAACTAAAATTATAGTTACATGGCTAAAAGAATTCGAATATATGGCCATATTTTGTCATTGGTCAGATACACAAAAGGTTGTATATGCTGGTAGGTTATTAAAGGGTTCAGCCAAGATATTTATAAGCCATGAAAGATGTAAAAAATGGGAAACGACGTCTGAGGCACTAAAGAAAGAGTTTTCAAAGAAAATGAACAGCAAAATGGTGCACCGTGAATTAATGATGAGGAAAAAAGAGCCAAGCGAAACATATCAAGAGTATCTGTACAAAATGATAGATATTGCAGCTCAGGGTGATCTCGACAAAGAATCGATTATACAGTATGTCATAGATGGTATCCCCGATCGTGAGAATAATAAAATAATTTTATACGGTGCCAGGTCAATTAAAGTATTCAGAGGAAAATTAACACTCTACGAAAATATGAAAGACAATATGAACAAAATCAACATGAATGTGACCAAGGAAAATTGGTTAGACAGTTGTCCGAATCTTAAAAATGGACCGAAATGCTTCAAATGCAACAAGTATGGGCACATAGCTACGAAATGCCATACTTCTGCCTATTTAGATAAAAGATATGAAGAGAAAAAACCTACACTCAAAGTTGAGTTGGGCAAAATTTATATGATTGCTCTACTCGATTCAGGGAGTGACGTAACACTTATCAGACGTAAAGAATACCTAAAGTTGGGAGCTCCTGTGCTAGGTAGAAAGATACATCTTCAAGGAGTTGGAACCATTGGATTGGATACATACGGATGTTTTAAAACAGAAATCAATGTTCATGGAAGTTACGTCACAAGAACTGGTAGAAGCCTGTTTAAAAACTGTTTATTTTATAATACAATACAATAATTACATATAAATGATTAAATGATGTTAGCAACTGTAAGTAGCGGTAAGCAACTGCACTAAACTAGAGACTATGGACGACTGACTGCCTGCTGGCCTGTGGGGGTATATATATGTTGTCAGCTTCCGCTGACGCGGCAATGGTTGCTCTCCTAGAGATAGTGCCATAACTCCTCCCTCCTCAAGTTTGGAGCTCCTGCGACAATTGGCACGGAAGTCCAGGGTAGACATGTCGAGGTGTAGGTTGTGGTTGGCCTCCTTCCGTTGCGCCCGGATTTGTCTTCTTTCTACAGACATAGCAAACATACAAGAGGGGCAACAGTAGCAGAACTATTGTAATTATAACGTAATAGTAGATATGTGACGAGGCACTGGGTATTTCTTCTTGGAGTTCCAGCGGTTCCATTTTTAGGTTGATTCTGTGTAGGTCCTCAAAAGATATATTCATGTTGGTATGTGCGAACACCTGTGTAGTTGTTGCTATGCTTTTGGAATCCTTATATATAGGAATGGCTTTGCTGTCTAGTAGAGTTTCGTCTTTGCTTAATTTTATAAGGCTAGTGTTGGTCAGAAATATAGTGTCATTACGGTTGTCTTTGTTTATTACGATCCTATTAGTCCTGAAAGTTAAATAGTGGTCCACAAAAGGGATGTACTTGATAAACGATGCGCTGGATGTATACACAGTCTTGCATGCTAAGAGGTTGGTGTTGGTGATAACCTGGTGAATACAGTCATTCTGGATGCTGGTTCTGTTGTGCAGTACATGGCATTGTTGATTTCCTCGCAGCTGGTTGTCAATAACTCATCTTTAACCTTTAGGATTAAGGGTGGATGGACATGGATTGTCATGAGGTGGTTATCTTTCTCTACGGGGTAGGACAGGAGGAAGTACGTCTCGAAGGAAGAGGTTTTTAGCGGAATGCTGATAAAATAGTATATGCTCCAACTTCTGAGTGAGCAGTGTACCTTGCTTAATTGCCAAAGTACTTCTATGTCAGGGGTTATGAATGTTATGTTATGAGATCTTTGTGGCGACTCAAGATCCTTGAGAAGAAAGATGCTGGAATGGATGGTGTTTAATCTACAAAATTCTATAGAGTCTTCCATATCGTCAATTTTGCTTGCCATAAGGGCCAGATTAAAGAAGATAGAGTTGAACTGTTGGTTCAATTCAATTCGGATCACTATCGGAGTGGACATTTCTTCATTGTTGGCGTGGATAATTTTAATGTCTTGATGTTAGTGCCAATTGGTATGTTGGATGTTTGTCTTACTTTAGACTCAAAGACAATTAGAAGCAAATTTTCACAAATTGTTCAAACTCTCGACAATAGCTTCCAGTGATATTGACTTTGTAAGGAATTCAAATTATAATATTAATTACAGAAAGATTAGCACACTAGGTCTTTGTGAATTGTATTTAGTTTCAAATTGTAACTTGTATAAGACAGGAATCATTATCCAGGTACGTTTAGCTTACCTAAATGAGGTAACTATTTATATAAATGGTACTATTTCTTATTTTAGTATTAATTTTTATTTGTTTATACTTTATCTTTTGACTTTATTTTATATGTTAATATTTTGTCTTTATAGTTTACTAAACCTTGTGTTCACCTTATGAATCCAACTCCGCTAAAGGGTTTGACTCTATAAGCAATGCAATAAATAAAGAAATAAAAATATTGTTAAAGGTCTTATCTAATTCTATGTCTAGTAGTTGTACGTCAGCAGTATTAATGAAAGTATAGTATTTAGTTTAGTTGGTAAACATTACATTAACGATAACAGTAGGAAGATGTCAATAGTCATGAAACTGAGAGGGGAGTCTCTGAACTTGAATTACAATATCAGTAGAGAGAGAGAGAGAGTGCGCACTATGTAATTTAGGTGCAATAGGGTTTTGTCCAATATTGCGAGAGTTCCGGCGGAGATGGTTAGGACAACAGCTTATTACCTGTGACGAAGTAATAGAATATCTTAATGGCGATTTCGGGTGGGAAAATTTATATAAGTACACCGAATGTGCCTTGAAGCATAGAAATTTTTGATTAGTGAATTTAATTTTTAATAAATGACCGAACCCCATCTTTTATTCTATAATTATATACGTATTTCATTTTATTTTATTTTGTTGTTCATTTTATTTAAACTAGGAGATAAGCTTATCTACTTACTTATTATGTACATTTCTTTTTGAAAAAGTTATATTTGATTATGCTGATGAGTTTCCATATTATGGAAGTTATAAAATAAAAGTGTTTTGATTGTTTTGGATTTATTTAATAAAACACTATTATCATTGTTGAAGTCAGCTTTATTAAGCGTAAGCTGCATAATTCCAGATCCATGAGTCATACCCGTTATGACTAGATGCACCCTTGTCAGCAGTTGTGCTATGTGCATACTTGCTATTATTTTTTTTAATTTTTTTTTTATTTATTTACACCGACAGATTTATTGTCTTAAGTAAATTTGATGAGAGCAATAAATAAGACAAAACGAAATAAATAAAACAAAATAAAATAAAACAAAATATAAATGAACGGAGAAGTCACCCAGTGGTGACACTCCTTACTAGTTCAGTTACTTTCATCCCTTAAGAGATCACGAGGCCACATTCGCCGCAGACGTCTGGGAGGATTATCAGGGAGTGTCCGGGATGAAAGTCGACGAACGAGAGGGTTGCAATGAGAGGATAAAGGTTTGTGAAATTTTTTGTAGCGGATTTTGATGATAACTTTAAGGAAAGGGATATTGAGGTCATTGTGGATAGTTAAATTTGATACATAATAGCGAGCATTAACTATGGTTCTAAGGATTTTGGATTGTTGCGATTGGATACGTTGGAGGTTTGAACGCCTGGTTGAACCCCACAGTTCAAGTCCTTATGTCCATATTGGTTTAAGAAATGACGTATATATTAGTCGTTTGTTTTCTAATGAAAGTCGTGATCTGTTATCGAGAAGTCTTTTAACAAGTCTGTATCGTGTAGTGAGTTCCTGTCTTTAGAGTCGTGTATGGGGATTCCAATTTAACCTTTTGTCGATATAGAGCCCAAGATAGCGGACGATATCAACAGTTGGAAGAGGGACATGGTTATAGAATAGAGGTGGAAGAGTGATCCGGCGTAATGTGAAGGTGATTTGCTGGCATTTGCTTTCATTAATTCGGATTTTCCATTTTTTGAACCAGGTTTCTATTTCAGTTAAATGGCTTTGTAGGTTTCTATATGAAATTACAGGATCAGGATGAGAAGAGAGAATTGCAGTGTCACCTGCATAGGTTGTGAGAAGGGTGTCAGTTCGGACAGGAATATCTGCAGTGTATATTGTATAGAGTATAGGTCCGAGGATACTGCCTCAGAGCGAACTTGCTATTATAAATTTCCTTTTTATGATGAGGTTTTATATCCATACATTATATTCTTATCTACATCCTGTGCCGATTAATTGGCATTTTCTTTATGATGAGGTTTTGTATTTATAAATTACATTCTTATCTACATCCGTTGATGATTCATTGGAATTTTCTTTTAACTATAAATATTAACGATAAATATTAACTGACTGCGTATCTAATATTTTTATTTATTAACATAATTGAGGTTTAGATTTAGCTACTCTCTTTATTTATAGAGTTTCTCTTTTTTTTTTCCTGCATTTACGATTGTTAGGATTCTTTATATGATCCTTTTATATGATTTGTACCACTTAATTAATTTATTTACTAGGGTTCATATTTCCGGAACTAGTTTAAATTTTTATTTAAATTGTTAATTTATAATTCCTTATTTCTTATTAATTTATACCTATTTAATTATTTTTACTTATGCTTCATTGATAATTCCCGTGGTTATTATTAATAAATTCGTTGAAAATTGTTTCAGCACTTTCAACTTCCTGTTACTGCATTAGAAGGAAGTGTCCCGATCGTTCTAATTTCTAACATTGTGTATTTCCGGGAAGAGGAAGAAGTGAATGTTGTAGTACATAAAGAAATATGGGAAGTATTTTTTGAGGGAGGTGAAAGCAGCAACAATTTTGATGTTGGATGGGCGAACCGTCCAGAGACAAGAAGGAAAAAAGTTACAAAGGAAACTGCTGAAAATGTAAATCTAAGAAAAGAGGCAATAACTAGGAAGGAACGAAATGCTGCTAAAAAGCTATAGATGCTGCATTTGAATTTTGAATTTGTGAAGAAAGAAGTTTGTGGAAGTTCAAAGATTCTTTCAAGCGTATGGATCTTTACAATTAAAGAAACTAATTTATACAAAATTAGGTTAATAGTTAGAGATGTTGGGAACAATTCGTATTAATATTTTATTTTCTTTCTATACTTTCCGTAGTTAATTATTTCATACTTTCGCGTCTACCTTTGTATCGTTCGTATACAGAGAACGGGTAGTTTCCGGTGTCCGATAATTTATTATTTAGTTTTTTAATGTATATTTTCTATTTAATTATTGATTTTCCTACCTCGAGAATCTTATCATCTTTTTCCTACTATTCTTGGTTAGGATTTTCATTATTTTATTACACTATTTAATTAATTAGTTTTCCTATTTTCCTTTTTTGTTACAATGTTTTTCCGTATTCCGGGTTTTATTTTTCCATGAGAATGCCAATTTTATTTTTAATTATGATTCAGACTTAGGCTTTTGATATTGAAGGTCCCCCTGGATGAAAGGGCGTGCGTAGGAATGTTGCAGGTCCCCCTGGATCGAAGGCATGCGTACAAATTCGTGGTGTTGAAGGGTTTTTTTTCACGTCGTTTGTCAATTTCCGCTTGTAAGTACTTGCGATAAATTTCTCCATATCTGCAGTTTCGTGCGTATAGTGGTCTGTCATCTGTAGTTGTTATTGTGTGCTTTAGTAAATCAGTATAGATTGGTCGGTCATGTTCTCTTTTAATTATTTTAGGGTAGTTCTTTAATAATTTTAATTGCTTATTTTTTTGCTCTGAGTTCATGGGCTCAGTTTTGCTTAAATGCGGGATTTCATTTTTTATTTCTCTTAAACTAGTATCCCCAGACATGTCGGGACAGTTGGTCACTACTATGTCGGGTATCTTCGTACAAATTTCTTGCGGTTCGTCGACATCCATGGGTTCAGGGCAAATGGCCATGACTTCCTTGGATTCAACTTATGTGAGAGGAGTATGATTCTAGCGGGCCCTAATCCCTTTTGACTTTTATGAAAAGAATGTTATGGTTATAGTCTCTTTCAATTATGTTTTCTTTATTGACGGTGGCGAACGCACTTTCGACAATTTCGCAGAAGAACGCTAACTTGGAAGGGTTTCAGTCGAAGTAGGGAATGTGGTCGTAGTCTTCTTTGGAGATTTTATAGTTAATTTGGGCCATTTCAGGGATAGTTTCTTTGGGGAGAACTAGTTTGGAAGGTTTAATGATAGATGAGCTACTTACAACCTTAGGTCGCTGCTGTTGATTCGCTAGCTTGCCTTTCTTCTTGGTTCTGAGGGTGGTTCTTGCTCTTCTTGTAGAGACGGCGCGAATAGAACACTAATGTGTAAGCTTCAAGTCTTCCCGAGACAATTGGTCGCGGTATACTGTGAGACAAATGATCGCAGTTTTCGACTTTAAGCGTTCGCGGTCCCTGTTCGGGCGCCGGTTACGTCACAAGAACTGGTAGAAGCCTTTTTAAAAACTGTTTTTTTTATGATACAATACAATAATTACATATAAAAGATTAAATGATGTTAGCAACTGTAAGTAGCGGTAAGCAACTGCACTAAACTAGAGACTGTGGACGACTGACTGCCTGCTGGCCTATGGGGACATATATATGTTGCCAGCTTCCGCTGACGCGGCAATGGTTGCTTTCCTAGAGATAGTGCCATAACTTCGATGATATCCCGGTTTATCAGCGGCCACGTAGATTGTCACCTGGGTACAAGCTTGAAGCTGATCATCAAATTGAACGGTGACAGGAAGAAGGCATTATACGGCCCAGCTCCTCTACCTAAGCTAGTCCCATAGTAATTGTTAGAAAAAAAAGTGGTGAGGCCCGCATATGTGTGGACTATCGAGCATTAAATCGCAAGACGATTAAGGAACGATTCCCGACCCCATCGATTGAAGAGCAGCTGAATGGCTTTGAAGGCGCCGCAGTGTTTATTAAATTAGACTTGAAGAATGGCTACTTCCATGTACCAGTAGACGAAAGCAGTCAGAAATATACCGCCTTCGTTGTACCGGATGGACATTATGAATTTTTGAAAGCACCTTTTGGGTTATGAACTCATCAGCAGTTTTTCAAAAGCACATCATTGCAATATTCCGGGATATGATTGCTGCGGGTATCCTATGCATATACGTCGACGATTTCATCATTCCAGCAAAAGATCGTTGTGAGGCAATTGAAAAGTTTAAATTGATTTTGGATCGAGCGGCTGAATATGGCCTTCAATTCAATTGGGCAAAATGTGAATTTATGAAAGAAGAAGTAGAGTATCTACGACACGCAATCAAGAAAGGGAGGATCGAACCTTCCAAATCAAAATCAAGGGCCATTGAGAATTTTCCACAACCGCATAATATAAGTCACTTCAGAGCTTCATTGGGTTGGCTAGTTATTTTAGAAAATTCATTCCAAATTTCTCTATAAAAGCCCGGCCTCTGACCGAATTATTAAAGGCCTAGTTTCCGTTTAACTTTGCAGAGGAACAGATAGCACCTTTTAACGAGTTAAAGAAAATGCTTTCAACGCATCCAGTATTGAAAATTTACGAGCGGGGCGCTGAGACTGAACTCCTCACAGACGCCATGGTTATGGAGCCATACTTCTCCAAAAGGACGCTGCAAGCGGTGGGCTACATCCAGTTTACTATGCCAGCGGAAAGACGACTCCTGCTGAAGAAAAATATATCAGTTATGAGCTGGAAGTATTGGCGACAGTGAAAGCACTAAAGAAGTTTAGAATTTATCTCCAAGGGACTAAGTTCCGGCTGGTGACGGATTATCAAGCTCTGCAGATGACATTGAAGAAAAGAGATCTGTGTGCTCGTGTGGCAAGATGGGCTTTAATGATGGAAGAATTCGATTACGAGGTGAAACATCGAGCAGGCACTAAGATGAGCCACGTTGACGCCTTAAGCCGATTCCCAAACTCAGAAGTGTTTCAGTTGGAGAATGACGAAATGGGATCCTTAGCTAGACTCCGCCAGGCCCAAAAGGAGGATAAGGAGATTACCAGGGCTATACAAAACCTCGACCAAAACAAGGAGTACTCATTGAGAGAGGGCATTTTATGCAAAGAGAATGATGGAGAATTGCTTTTCGTTGCTCTTAAACGCATGCAGTCCGAAATTATCCAAATGGCTCACTCTAAGGAACATTTTTCTACTTCTAACACGATGGCGATTATAAAGAAAGACTATTATTTCAAAGGTATACGAAAGAAAGTAGAGAATGTGATACAGAATTGAGTTCTATGCATACTAGGTGAACGAAAGCAAGGGAAGCAAGAAGGATATTTGCATCCATTTGAAAAGGGACAAGAACCATTCGATACCTATCATCTTGACCATACAGGAGCATTTCATATTGGACCATTAACTACAACAAGTAAAGGATACAGACATATTTTGCTTGTGATAGATGCGTTCCCGAAGTTCGTGTGGCTCTATCCAACGAATAGCACAGGGACGCAGGAGGTACTAAGTTGAAGAAGCAAGCGGCGATGTTCGGAAATCCTCGCAGAATCGTTAGAGACAGGGGGACAGCATTTAGTTCGAAGGATTTCCAGGATTATTGCAAGGCAGAGAATATTGAACACGTTATGATTACTACGGGATCGCCTAGGAGTAATGGTCAAGCTGAAAGAGTCAATCGCCTGCTCATTCCCATTCTCACTAAGTTGTCACATCCGAGACCAGAGAAATGGTGGATAAACTCTATAACATAAATTCAAACAAACAAATCAATTCTAATATAATGGAGAACTGACGAGTGAAGCTGAAGATTCAGTCATGGAGGAGGTGACCGGTGTCCTCGAGGGCGAGGAGAATGTTAAAATGGCCGAATGTGGGGAGCCGCTAGAAAATGCTGATGCCTACTAGCCAGCGCCCAATGTGGAGAGAGCGGGATCTAGAGTAGTAGAGTCATTGTCGTAGATAAGGCAGGTTACGTTTTTTTTTTTTCTGCTGAATTTAAGTTGAAAAAGTTGGAAAGTTGATTAGCTGGATTGTTTTTAGCAAGGAGTAATATTGGACTAGAAGTGTAAAGTTAACCAAATTTATGTTAAGCGTTTATGTTGTAAGAAGAAAACGATGTTGTATAGGTTGGCCAGCCAGTAACTAAAAGTTTGTCAAAATAAATTAAAATAAAGATTATCTTTGTAAAAACATCTATCTATTGGTTTTGGTGTTCATCCATCATTAATTGAATAAAATAAATAATTCCACATATATATATATATTTAAGCAAGTCTATGCATGTTCAAACACAAACTGAAGGAGCACTCTGCTCGCATGCTAATGCTATTCTGTTGAGAAAAGTATATGCATGTTGGAACAAGTTCAAGCATCATCCTTTACAAATTCTGCGTTGGTGTTTAATAATAGTGTAAATATTTTTATCTTCTTGACATAAACAATGTAAATACACTACGCACTGTAAATTTTTAGCGAACGAAACAATCGATATGTGAATGTTTCTATTAATTTAGGATTAACATATCAATATTTTTCTCATTCTTACAGCCAAAATGGCGCACCGGACAAATGTCCGGATTCCTGCCCCTAGAGCGACGCTTTTCTGTGGTTCTTGTCCGCAGCCTGTCTAATCTTATAGTCATCCTCCTGAAGAAGTAGGCTTAAGATCACTTGCGATTATTCAAGGAAAAATTAAATTGCGGTAGCGGAAAATTTAGCAGAAATTATGTATTTATGGTGGAAATTTAGCAAATTTTGTTGAAAGATAAAACATATGAGTAATTTATTACATAAAACATAGATTTTATATGTTCATTTTTCTAATTTATTTGAACAGTTTTATTTCAGGAGATTCATTTAGACTCAAAATTCTATCCAATTCCTTCTCGTCCGAATATGTATTCTAGAACCCAAAAACAATAGATTCTTAAACATGTAATTACTGATTTTTTTTCTTTCCGACGCCATAAGTTCGGCTATTCAACCATTCTACGACAAGAGACAAAGAACAACATTACAATCCGAATTTAAAGAAAAATCTCTACATAAATTAGCCGATAGAATTGGAAATCGAATATGCGGATTTAGTAAGCACAGCAACGAATGCAGTCTTATTGTTTGGTTCTACATTCTGCCATGAAAAAGATTTTAAACCAAATACAGGAATAAAGTAGAGTTAGAAACAGATTATCGAGTTGCATTAGCAGAGGGCATCAAACCAAGAATTGTCCAATGTTACTAAACAGATACAATTACATTGCTCACATTCTCAAATTCTAATTCAAAATTTATATTTTTAATATTATATTATATTGCAAAGGAGTTACTACTTATACTTACTTTCGCTTAGGGGTTCGCGTTCAAAAAGTTAGTAGACCACTGATCTAGACTACCAAAACGTTTGGGAAAGGGATTATTAAATGATACATATTTCGTTAAAATAAATAATTATATTTTAAGATTTAAGTTAGGAAATCTTTTAAAACTTCAAAATATTCAGTTATGTGAAAAATAAAAAGCCTAGGAGCAACTAGAAATATGTAATTTAGCATCACAGATTGAAGTTTTTAGGGAGCATAAAAATTCTAGTAGGTATACGTTTGTTAAAAAGAAGACTGTTTAACTATGTGGTTAAAGAAGGATAGTTGCATCTGAGTGCATGCCGTTCTTTGGCAATAAATGTTATGGGCAGATTGGTGATTTAAATGAAAATTTAAATCATTTTCTAATTGTTCGTTGTAATTCAAGGAGTTTGTCTTTTTTTTAATTTAAGCGCGCCAACGTCAATTGTCATTGGGACCCGGAGCCTTCTCAGTGCACTGCCCGCCTCCAGACAGTGTTCTCTCGCTACAGACAATATTGTCCATCAACGGACGGTGAGCTGTAGACGCTTCTAGGAAGAAAGAATATCTAAGTGGCAGCACTTTACCTATAGTGGGAGATTCAGGAGTTAAAAAATTAATAAATAAATGCTATTACTGCTAATTCCACTATAATTAATATCTATATATACTTAAGATTCTAAGGAATTCATTTAGAGATTAAGAGAGGGGAGAGAAACTCAGTGAGAGACAGAGATAGGCAAGTGTGTTGTGTGTAGACTGGATATTTGTGGTTGGCTGATCGCACGGAAGGCGTCTTCGTCCTTGAAGATGGTGAGAGCTCTTGAAGATGGGCCTCCACTGTCTTTTCTTCCTTCAATTTTGACACGTGTGGTAGGGTAGTAGGACGGTGCTTTTCCCCAACCATTGGTTGGCTACGTATACTTTCATAAGACCTTGGCGCTCCTTGCAGATAGCAGGGAACTAATTTGGCTTGTGATATGCCATAACAGACTCAAGCCCGGTATCCGGAGAGTCCAACCCGCTACCACTGAGCTAATCCCAACCATCATTATTTATATGTATATATAAATGTAAAAGTGATAATACATACCTAGTGCTATAGTGGTGAAAATATTCAGTTGCTCTTCCTAACCAAGATAATTCATAGCGCTTATTAGTACATAATGATTTTATTTCATCTTTTCTCGGGTAGTTTAGTACATAATATCTAATTAGATACCATTCTCCTCTAAAATACTGGTGAAATAAATAAATAATACCAGATTGAATGAACATTTATACAAAAGGAAATATGTAAAATTTAAAATGGAAAAATCAATTAACTTACTGGTGACTTATTAAAGTTTTGTTTTGGTGGCAGATCAAGACATCCTTTTGTAATTACTTTTTGTATTTCTTGAGTTTTATTTTGTTGTTTTGATTCTTGTGGACTAGATGTTGATAGGGTGATTATTCCCAGCAAGATAAAAAATAATAAGGATATGAATCTAGAATACATAAGTTCATTGTGAGATTGGGAACAATAAATCTGATTTGAAATATTCAAACTTTATTTTACAGCTAGCCCAGTGGTGTGTAGCTAAAGCTGGTACTAGTGTACTTGGAGTAATTATATTTAATTGAATATGTGGATCGGTCCGCAATGTTAGATAGCATCTACTATTTCATCTGTCGTAGCGCGAATATTCTTTTTTATCCGGTTTCGGATTTTCATCCATCGTCATTGCAAATTCACCAAGTTCTTGTAGAGAGTTCACTTAACGCAATAATTCTTATTATTGTTGGTTTGTTGATTGTATATATGTGCGGTTGGCTGTAAGGTTATGTTACTGTGTGTGTGTGTGTGTGTGTGTGTTTAATGACAACATGGAATTATTATAAATTATGATTAAACATTAGAAATAGTGTATAATAAATAGCATGTTTTGAAGAATACTTTATAATTATATTTTAATAGTGGTGTTAAGTATGCTCAGTGTTTTATCAAGACATTTTTATTAGGGGGACGGCGATAAGAAATTTCAAAAAGGACCAAAAGGAATATGGAAGCTACGACAGATAAACTAGTAGAGACTTTATATTTAGTCAAGAAGATAGTGCCAATCACAGTGTATCGAATATATTAAAAATCTAACGTCCAGATTTCTCAAAAAACGAATTGTTTCAAATGTTACAAATTTTAATGATAACGTTTAAATCTATGAACATAGAAATCCAAGAAAATCGTTCATGTCATATTTGAGAAAATTGCCCCCCTCCACACCAAATGTATGAAATACACAACTTTCTCTTACTCCATATTTAAAACTGTAATTGACAAATTTTACAATTAGTATACCAAAATTAATTAAATTCGTCGAAAACTGAAAAAAAAAAATTTTCAGAAAAAACGCACTTCCGGATCACTAATTTTCTTGAAACTCGGAATTTTGGCAATCTATTTATTTCTAATTATTTTGTTTAGATGGTAGAATTATGTAGTCAACTGTGACTGGACTTTAGAAGGAAATATAACTCCGTCCTTCCTCCGAAAGCCCCGTTAAATGACTACCAGGAGAAATGTTACAAATAAAGTTGGAGCTCTTTACGTTATAGTTTAACATACCTAGTTTAAAGAAAATCATTGGAGCCGTTTTATAGAAAATAACAGAAAACTGAAAAATACATTTCAATAAATACGCAATTCGGTCATCCGATTTTCTTCGAACTCGGAATTTTAACAACATATTTAATTCTAATTAATATTATTTAGATGACATAATTGTATAGTAAACTGAAATAGCAGTTTAGAGGAAAACCTAACCAACATCCCCACAGAAGTGTCCTTAAACGAATTTTTTCCAGAGAAAAGTTTTAAATTAAAGTTGTATCTTTGTATGAGTAGTTGATATATCAAGTTTAAAGAAATTCGTCGGAGCCATTTTTGAGAAAATCGCAAGAAAGTGAAAAAAAAAACACTCAGTAAAGTGGTACTTCCGGTAGAGGTATTTTGACAGATGACCAACTGTCGTATTCTATCGTGATACCTAAACAGAATATCATGTTTGAACTATCTACGATAAATTTTTATTTTTTTTGAGCTGCACTGATCATATCCATACGCGCGCGCCCCCAAAAGCACGATTTTCTAAAAACCACTTTTTTTGGATTCAGGGGACCTAAAAACCTCTACTTCCGGTAAAAACACGATATCGAAAATTTCCCACGATTACAACATTTCGTGTTATTAGGATTAACAGGAAGTACAAAAACAAAAGAAGCAAAATCCCAGACAGTAAGATCGCATTTTCTTCAAGAATTTGGAATTTCAGCAATGCTGTCAGTTTCCCTTAATCAGTGCTAAATATATTATTCACACATGTTTTTCTGAACTTCCTTTGTTCACATTGCATTAGAAAAACATTGTTTTCATAAAATTATTTATTATATCATTAATCCATGTATTTATTTAGTAAAAAATAAATATAATTTTTGACACGAAGGTAAAGTATGCGTAAGTATGGGGAAAAAAACCTGAACTTTTTGAAGTTCACAAAAATCACTTTATAATTCAATTATTCCAAAATAACTGACATTTCTCAACAACGAACATATTGCGTTCCCGATCGATGGCCGTTATAGATATCTATTTTTTTTTTATAGATCTCTATCAAATTAAGGTAAACTAGTACTAACTATATTCTGAAGAACTTTGTACATAACTTACGTGTGCTTCATACTGATGAAATTGTAGAACAGAATATTAAGACGAATAATAATTGGCACTAGAACTTGGTGTATCTTACATGTGTTTATTGTAGTATTACCAGTCTTATATATTGTGATCTTATGGAGGAATAATTTGTTTATCTTATATTTTAGTTTAAATTAATCTCGGTATTCCCACTATTTGTTGTTTACTAATAAGAAAAGATTAAATAAGAAATGAGAAAAAAAGTGTTATCAAAATAGTTTGATATAAAAGAAGATAAATATGGGGGATTTACGTATGTTGTAGGTCAGGGGTCGTCCGAAATAGATATGTGTGTTAATTTATCGGATATTATTTTGAATTTACTAAGTTTTGACGTGTATTCCTTTTTTCCGTTCTATTTCCTTTTCTATCCATTTACCAATAACTATTGAGATTAAAACGTGAGATCAAAAAGGAAATTCTTAAAAAAAAAACTTGCTTCCCAAACTGAAATGAAATCTTAATAATAGGCCTGTTTTTACTTTCTCTTATTCCTAGTAAGAAGAAGTATTGTAATCGTGCCAAATTGTCGAGTTATCACCGGAAATATCCGTTTAGAGTCCCCTGAGTCCAAAAAAGGGGTTTTTAGAAAATGATCTGTGTGGGTGTGTGTGTGTGTGTGTTTGAACAGCATAGCTCAAAAACGAAAAATCCTAGATAATTCAAACCCGATATTCCGTTTAGGTATCATCATAGGATCCTACAGTATGTCATCTGTCAAAATTCCTCAACCGGAAGTACCACTTAAATGAATATTTTTTTGACTTTCTAGCGATTTTCTCAAGAATGACTCAAACGATTTTCTTTAAACATTGTTTATCAATTATACATTCATACTTAACCATTATAACTTTTACTTAAACCATTTCTCTGGGAAAATCGTTTAAGGGCACTTTTGGGGGAGGGCCGGAGTTAGCTTTTCTTCTAAAGTGCTATTTTTAAGATCACTATACAATTCTGTCATTTAATAATACTAATTAGAATTAAATGTGTTGTTGAAATTCTGAGTTTGAAAAAATCGGATGGCCGGAAGTGCGTGTTTCTACTTCTAAAATACTATAAAGTTGATTATACAATTCTACCATGCAAACAAAATTAATTAGAAATAAATAGGTGGCCAACATTCCGAGTATCATACAAATTATAAACCGGAAGTGCACTTTTACTGAACAGTTTTTTTTTAGTTATCGACGAATTTCATTAAATTTTGTACACTAAGTATAAAATTTGGCAGTTACAATTTTGAAATCTGGAGTAAGAGAAAGTTGTGCGATTGTATCACACCAAAGTTTTTATTTTAAAGAAAATAGAAGTTGGTTATGCAATCCTTGGGAATATATTAACAAGCAACAAGTATAATATTTTATATTTTTATCCCCCCACCCCCCCAAAGCATCAATTTATAAAAAGCAATGGTTTGATATAAGTGTTTATTAGCTCGTCATAACAACCCTATTTATTAATTTTACTTACGATTCGTTTAAAACACAAAATGCATACATGGTAAAATTAAGGGACTTCAATTAAATAAAAAGTTCAAAAATATAAAAGAAAGACATAAATTATTTACAAATATAATATTGATAGATTTATATTAACTCACATTAGAAAAAATATTTCAAATAAATTAACGCACTGGTTGGCACGCTGAGCCAGACTGAACAAAAAAAATGTTAAAGAATTGAGTACCCACTTATCTCTCACACACATACAACATACAAAGAATTCCTTTTCATCAACAGACTTATTTAATAATAAAAGTCATTCCTTTACATCAATATGGCTGGATCTGCTAGTGGCTTGCTTACGATTTATTGTCAATGAATGTTAACAAGACATTTATATTAACAATAAGATGTTACGCGTACAACAGGGCCAAATAAAACAGAATGAATAAACTTCCAATAAATGTACATTTTTATTTGATTTCTTACACAAAGGTAGGTTATCTTTTATATATAAAAAATAAGTTGTCGCCTTTCAAATTAATGAAAAATATAACAACACAAAACTAGTGGTCAGTAATAGAAAAAGGAATGTGTGGTAATATACTTTGTATTGACCATATACACTCCATATCTGCTAAATCAAATTATGGGTTAAACAGGCACCTCAAGTCCCAGATTGATCTCACAAGAGACAAAAGCCTTGCTCTACAAGACTTTGATCAGGCCTATATTAATGTATGGTTCAGAATGCTGGACGCATTTACTTATTGGCTATACTCATATTTGAAAGAAAAATCTTAAGGCGGATCTATGGGCCGGTGATAGTGGATAGAGTTTCGAGGAAAAGGTATAACCAGCAGATATACGAAAAGTACAAAAATATAAATGTTTAGAGGCGGTCCGGTTTAGCAGAGTTCGATGGCTGGGACATTTCCAATGGCTGAGCGAAGATAGAATGCCGAAAAGAATAAAGGATTACAATCCAGCTAGGAAAAGAAGAGTTGATCGACCGAAATCGAGGTGGTTTGATCAGAATGGCAAGGATGCTTCCAAGTTTAGAGTCCCTAGATGGTGGTTGGCGGCCATGGACAGAAAAGAGTGGGTAATGTTGTGGCTGGATGCCAAGGCCCGACCCGGGCTGTAGAGCCGAAGATGTATGTATGTATGTATCTTTGGTCACCTAAATTTCGTTATCACATTGAAACTATTTCAAATATTCAAAATAAATTTCTAACATTGATTGCTTTCAAACTTAATATCCCCAGACAGGAATTAGACTACACAAATCTCAGAAACCATCTCAGATGTTGATGACGTCTCAGTTGTTCAGATCGGAGGAAATTATTCGATATTATCCATGGCCAATTAGGCAATCCAGAGTTACTATCCATAGTAAAGTTCCAAGTCCCTGTCAAAAAAGATAGGCACCGCAATCTTTTCTTCATAAAATTTTATAAAAATCATTACTCCTACAATTCATCAATAACCTGATCATTAAGATTAGTGAATAAACTTACTTCCGGACTAGATATTTTTCATCATTCCAGAATCCAGTTTAAAAATGCAGTTACCGATTTTCTTCTGCCCTTCAATTCCAACATTCCATACACTAAATCCCTCGCATCGTACATTTTCCTTGTAAATAGGATCAAGAGTATTATAAAAGTATAAAAAAATCAAATATTTATATATACTTTTTATGTACTGTACTTTTATATACTGTTGTATATATATTTGTATATACTTTTTATTGGTTATCTTAATATTTCAGATTTGAATATGTTTTTTATTATTGAACATTTATTTATTTGCTTTATATAGGTTTATTTGAGGTATCAATCCCTCTCAAAAGTTTGAGTTTTATTTTATTATATATAATTTCTCAATAAATATATTTATCTCAAAGATTAGTCAATTTCCAAATGCAAGCTAAACTATAAATATACTTATTTCTAAATATTAATATATATTTCAGTAATTTTTTAGATTCAAATATTATTTATAGATTTATTTTTATACTACTATTTAAACTTTTGTGCATAACTTTATTATAAATATTCTTGTCCATTGTTACTGTATTTTAAAATGCTATTTAAATCCTCAGACTTTAAAATTATTACAATGAGATGTTTGTACGGCAATGGCCACAGGGTTTAAAAAAAAAAAAAATCCTTTGTGGCTCTACGTTTCGGGTGCTTTGGAGAATTAACTGGGAACTATTCCACTAGTTCAAGATTGGAATTCAGGTGGACGGGGTAATAAGAATGAGTTCTGAAGTTTTTGTTGAACCTTGCATTTATTTCCGTCACTAGACGTAAAAGATTACAGTGATTACCCGATTCATAGTCTTCAGCGAACAACGTTGATGTGCAACGCACTGGCAGTGGCCTGGATAGTGATGTAGCTCACATGCAGAACTTAGGTACTGGCGTCTGAAGCAATGGGTGCAAGAACGAGCCCTGCGAACCAGGTTTTTTAGTCCAGCTGAACTAAAACTATGTACAAAGGATTTATAATCCGTTAAAGAAATAAAGAAATAAAAATAAATATGATTGATAAAGTATTTAAATATATTTAAGACCCCCCTGGGAGATTAGGTTCTATCTCACTTCTAGTGTTAGGTTTAGTTCGATTATGTTCGATGTTATAATCGTGGTAACAGTGTAAAAAGTTAATGAAAAAAAAGAGAACCCATGTGTGACGTAGCTTTTCTGAAGTTATTATTAACTAGTTATATATTTTTTATTGAAAATTTTATATTTAGAAAGAAATATTTGTGTTTATATAGATTTTTATTTTCTTAAACTTATTTTTATTAAATTAATTAATTTGGTTGTTAACTTTTTGGAGAAGTTAATTGTAAGTTTTTTAATTATTATATTTTGGATTTTGTTTTATTGGTGTATAAGACCAAAATAAACTGTAATTTGTTGTTATATCTTGAGTGATTTACATTCCCATTTTGTTTTTAAGACTTTTCAGAAAACTCCTCATTTTTCATTTATTCTTATTTTATTTACGGGATTCTTAAAGCGAAACTATGGATGCCGGTAGGCATGCAACTTCTAACAAAAGAGCGATTATAAAAAGCACCAAATTTTCAATTACCATCTCGCACATGGTAACCACTAATTGTTCCATTTTCGCCTTAGGAATTCTCACTTCCTATTTAGTTTCCTTACGAAAGTTCCGAATAGCAAAGTTTTTTGGTTCTATCATTGATAACTGTTCGACATATCAAAGTCAATTGATATCTGTGAGTCGGTGATTCTATTTGGTGTCTGTTGGATAAGACTTATTCAAAATTTGATTCATCTTGGATAATTTCGCGCGATAAAATAATATGAATACATAATAGACAATTTCAAAATTAAAAAATGAAACAAAACTCAATATTAAAGAAACAAACTTTTTTTCCACCAATGATACCGTCAAGAAAACACATCAGCTTTCGATTTGGTAGTACATTAGCAAACTTATTGATCTGGTCAGAAATAATAGAGTTAACCATTTTTATTGAATATAACCTTACCCTAATGTAATACTTATTATAACCTTAATATAATGTGATATAAGAGATGACCCAACAATCTGGTAAGAACGTTATTCTCCTTAATGTGTCTAGTCCATATTACATCCTAAGGCATGAGACCGCTACATTGAAAATGTATCTGTAAAACTGTTTCTATAGTTTTTAATTTGGATGAACTGGACTTGCCCGATAACCGCTATCCGAAAGCTTAATAGGTTGATTGCAATGCCTAATAGCTCTATAAAATACAATGGATCCTAGAGGTAAACAAAATTATTGTTCTTACAACAATTATGATTTATGGGATATTATTTGATGTACAACATTTCTACTTTGATAAACTAGACATTAAGGAAAATGAGAATAAGATCATTAATTAGTACTTACAAGGAACACTTAAAGAAGTTAGACGAAGATATTTGGTAGAATTTATTGCCTTTTGTTCAAGTATAATATACAATCCCTTAATCTAATAATGTTTACTTAATAGATTACAATGGTATTCCCTTTGTTTTTTTTTTACTGCTTGCGTTGGTCTAGTGTCTAGTGCATTTGTGTTTGGTCAGATGAGTTCGATTCCCGAGGAGGAGGCAAAGTCGATGTTACCGCGCCATCCTTTAAAAATGTGGGAAACTATTGTTGGTAGCGCACTAGATAGCAAATCCCGAAACTAAAACGGCCATTACAAATCACCGTCCGGCAAGCCTTTCTTTGCCTATTTGTGGCCTATTGTGCCATAGGTCTTTAATTAATTGTTTTCTGTTAGTATATAATATTCAAATTACTTCTCAATTTATTTATGTATCTTTTATTATATACTAATTAATTTATTTTATAATTCGCTCTATTTCAACATAACATTTTAATTTTTATGCATTTTAATTCAATATATCAAAAGAAAGAAAATTCTCTTTATAAATGTAAAGTTTGTAATTATTTACAAGTGGTAATTATTTACAAGTGTGCCCCCAATATGGACGGTCACTAGCTACCGTAACTGCTCATTCCCAATCTTATTACACTAATATTTCTGATTTATTTATTCATTCGTATATATTAATTAATTAATTTATTTCATATTATGATTCATTTGTTTCTGATATGTATAGAATTTATGAATTAAGTGGTTAAATAAATGTATTGTCTTTAATGAAGAAACAGATATAAACCCTCTTGTTTAATATTTATCACTGAATTCAAGTTATTTGAAATGACATATTAATTAGCCACTGTTCGTTAATTTAAACCTACAAGTTCTTGGGACAATGTTTAACAATAAACTCTGATTGTGTTTGGTAGTTTTTACTTATATTTAGTGTGATACTTGTTTAAATGAATCACAATGTGAAATAAATAAAGAAATATGAATGAATAAATAAATCAGAAAAGTAAAACTGTAATTTGAGTGTTTATATCTTGAGTGATTTACCTTCCATTTTGTTTTTGGAACTCTTCATTAAACTTTTCTTTTTTTATTTATTCTTATTTGATTTACTGGATTCTTAAGCAAACCTGGCATGCCGGTGTGCATGGAAATTTTAGCGAAAGAGAGATTGTAAAACGCACCAAATTTTCAATTATCATCTCGGACGCTAAATTCTTCCATTTTTGCCGTGGGAGTTCCCATTTCCTAATTAGTTATCTTAAGAAACATACGAACAGCAAAGATTTTTGGTTCCATCTTTGATAACTGTTTGACATAACATTGTCAATTGATATCTGTCGGTCAGTGATAATATTTGCTGTTTGTTGGATAAGGCTTATTCACAATTGTTTTATCTTGGACAATTTTAAGTGATAAAATAATATGAATTAATAATTAATAGGCAATTTCAAAATTAAAAACAAAACTCAATATTAAAGAAACCAGCTTTTTTCCTCCAAACATACTGCCAAGAAAACAAATCAACTTTCGGTTTGCGAATATTAAAATAGCAATCCGGCTAAGCCCTTGCTTTACCACTGAGGTAATCTTAGCCTCTGCGATGAAAAAGACCCAAGGAGATAGATAATAACAAACAAAATATGCAAATCAAAATAGAAACCTAAAGATATAACTAGTGACAATTTCATAAATTAATTTTTAAGATGGATAAATTTTGTAGCATCACAAATAATATGTTGTATTATTGTAGATTTATTTAAAATAACTATTTTTTTAAATTTTTTTAGCATGTTATAAAAAATGTGGATGAGTTTTACAGTGGGCATTCTTTCTAGAGAGGAATTTATCTATGTGCATTCCTTGTTTTAATAAAGCTTCCTTAGCTTAAGCATCTTCTCCTTCCTTTTCCCGGTGTAATACCAAAATATTTTCTAAAAAAAAAAAAACAAAGTTCTCAAGGGATTAATAATACTGGAGCCCCACGTGGAAGTTCGAGTCCAGCTGTGCTATCCTTAGATTTTGTCTTCCTAGGACCCTCTACAGCTCACTGTTCGGTGATGGACTGTGCTGTCTGTAACAAGAAAACACTGTCCGGAGGCCGGGAGTGCACTGAGAAGTCTCCGGGCGCCAATGACCCATAGATGTTGACGTGCCTTAAATTAAATTAAAAAAAAGAAAAAAGAAAACTGGAATTCGGATGTTACCAATAATAAAATTCTCAATTAAATAATATAAAGTTGCCTAACTGAAATATACTGGTGGTAGATAAACCGGTTGGATCTCTAGGCACCTAGAACAGTGATGGCGAACCTTTTGAGCTCGGTGTGTCAAAATTTTGAAAAATAGAAACATAATTCTCGTGGCGTGTCACTCATCAAGTTAATTATTTATTTAATGCCATTTAAAATACAAAAGCCAAAATTATGAAACCAATAGTTTACATTTAGAGACTTGTCTTACATATTTCATTGACACTTAACATACAAAATCAAGTAATATATATATAAAATATAATTGAACAAAAACAGAAAAACAATATATATATTTATACAATTAGAAAATAAATATATATGAAAAATTAGTGACTTTTTTGGTGTGGTCAACCAACCGTTCAGCAGAGCTGGAAAGCATCAGAGACATTTTCCGTGGTAGCCTGCTTCATTTTGTGGTCATCGACCGGTTTCGGTCGTTCGCCCATCTTCAGGATGCGTTTTTCAGACAGTGCGAACAACACAGACTTGTACAGAGCAAACTTGAGTGTGAAAACTAAGTTTGCTCTGTGCATGTCGGTGTTGTCACACTGTCTGAAAAACGCATCCTGAAGATGGGCGAACGCCCGAAACCGGTCGATGACTACAAAATGAAGCAGGCTACCGCGGAAAATGTCTCTGCTTACTTTTTTGGTTCTGAAGTTTGTCTGCTAAATCTTCTATTTCAGGTTTATACTTGGTACATTTCAAGGCCAAGGCAGCGCCACTGACTTCATCTGTTAACCGATTCCGTTTGTTTGTCTTAATAATTATTTAATGCTGAGAACAATGTCTCACAAAAATATGTGGATGATAAAATTGTTAGCAAAACAACTAAAGGAGATCTCGAGGAGCGGTCAATAAAATGTACACTTTTTTTAAAATTTTTTCCAACGTTTCGACAAATTTATTGTCTTTTTCGGGGATAAAATTAAAAAAAATGTTAATCGGAAATTTATAATTTCCATGAAACAAACTAAACACAAAATATGTAGTAAACAGAGAGAGTTGCTAACTGTATGAGCTACATTATCAGAAAAAAAAGATTTTTTTGAATTATGAAATTTTTTATCTTTGAAGATGCGTGTCACCAAAAATGAGCTCGCGTGTCATAGGTACGCCATCACTGACCTAGAATATAATTACATTGTAGTCTAGAAGTTAACGCTCTTATCAATACCGAAATATAACTCCATAAATTCCTAAAAATAATTTTCTTTTTCAGAAAAATATTTCAAAAATTAGTGAGACGTTTATATTTGTGTTGTTAGCATCCCAAGATGGATGAAAAATCGTTGTAGCCGTTCTCAAGAAAATATCAGCAACTAAAAACGAATTCGGTATAGTTGCACTTTCAGGTAATCAATTTTTTCAAATTTAAAATGCTTTCATTGTACATATAATACACTATGGAATACATTGTTAAAACGTGGATCGTCAAGG
>JAAEAF010005314.1:0-89342 GCA_011037195.1 Triatoma infestans | reverse complement strand
ACATCTTATTGCGTAAGTTGGAAAAACTACAATTTTATGAAATAAAAAAAAAAATGAAGAAAATTTTACTAGAATAATTCAAGATTAATTATCTGTATATTAAATGTACTTTTCTACATATTATTTAAACAAATTTCATGAGGTTTGTCACTTAGCATTAATTTATTAAAAATACCTCTGAACGTCTATGGAGGAGTCCGCCCAAAATTATGCAGACTAAATATATTAATTTGATCAGCTAAGTTTAAAAGTTTTCAATTTTAATAAAGTATAAGACCTTGAATTTTCATATTATAGACAAAATAGGCTTTTTACAATTACAGTTGTATCCTTAATATTGCTTTCGAGAACAAGTTTTGAAACTTCATTGTTGCTGTTGTAAGTTTTAAAGCATTTCCATAATTGATAGATGGTCTATACTTGTAGACCATTTTAATTAATTCCTAAAGTATCAGCTTTTTCAAGAGCTTGTCCCAGATTAACCTAACTTAATTCCTCAATTTCCTATTACATATATAATTTCATATTCTTTCTGACGAACTATTGGCCCAACATTTATTGAGAATTATTAACTCATCATATATTTGAGATCTGCTTCGTTTTATTAATATAATCTTTGTATTTTAAGAATATATATCTGATCCATCGTCCGATTTCTGCTAGTCGCGGAACAACCGCATCCCGCTCTCTGAGTTACACCCCTCTATTCCTTTCAAAATAGATATAAAATTATCTTATGATAAGAACAACTCTCCTCACACCTAACGCCCTCTTTAGAAAATTTCGGTGTTTCCTAACTTACTTTTGAGCCCTTAATTAAGTATACTAAATTTTAGAAAAATCAGATTTTACAATCTTTGCAGGCTACATGTGGTAGACTTTCGTTTACTCATACTGTTAGGTCGGTGGTTATCGCGCCCAGCTCTCCTGCTCACGCACGCGTGCATCCGCCCGTGCGCGCGCGCGCGTTCTCCTTGCACTTAGCCACTTCCGTCTTATTATCCCCTGTTTTTCTTTATTAATATGTTTACTTCTACCCACACATTGCGCCACTCCAGCTCATATTCCTTTCCCCACTACTTCCGCTGGCACATCCGGCGAACGCTGAGCTCTGGCCCCACTCACTTTCCTGCTATATCTCGCCTGTACAGCTTGTTTTCCGCTTCTTTCTACGCAATTAGTAGTGCCAGTGTAAAATTCGCCGTTACATTTATTCGCCTATACGCACCTATTCACCCGGATAGTTTTACTTATTTTTCATCGGTGAATAATAAGAAGCACTTCTCGCGCCCTCACCTTCAAGAGGATACATCGTTCGCACCTGGCTTCAACAGCAGCGTCATCCGCTTCCACGGAGCACTCTAACTCCTTTCTTTCGCCACACACACACAGCACATCCACATACAGACGTCACAGCTTCCTATCCCCCAGAAAACGACTGAAAAGATTTCCTTTGTATATAGTTGGAATGCTAACTGCCTAGATGTAACATGTTTTTTCAAAAAAATTGATTAAAAGGCCTGTCAGATATGTTTAATTTAAATAGTAGTTATAACTACTATTTTTTTTTCAATTGAAAATAATTTCGGTATTATTTTTAATTGAATACTGAACTGTTAGAATTATTCCTAAGGTACAGTTGAGGCGGTCATAAACTAGGTTAGACTTTGATATGTTTCCCAGAAATTTAAACTATTAACATTTCAAATATGCTTAACTAATTGTCCATAATCAGACTATCTACATCAATAAATTATGTAATACATCTTTGTTTAGCTTTAGTTGTAAACAACTATTTTTGAAATGATGTTTTCAACGTTATCTTTACATCTGTATAAATTAATTCTGCTTATTTAAATGCTTTTTTTTGTTATTTTACAAAATCCTGAATCACTATTAATCAAAATTCTTCTAATCTTTTTTTTTTTCATTTTTATGTTTAATTTATTTTTCATTCTGTTACATAAATAGCTGTTCTATCCACGAAATATTTTTGTCACCATTCCTTGATCTTTTCAGCTTAGTTTTTTATTTCCAAAAAATAGAATCAAATCATAGTATATTCCGTTATTCTTAGATGAACATTAATTGATGAAATCATATCTAAATTATACCCTAAAAAGAAGACGTTATTAGCGAATTTTTCATTTTAAGAACCCATCGGTTTTCAGTGTATTTACTTGTATTTTCTTTGCTTCTACATAAGAAAAGCTATTGACTTTATGTAGAGGTAGGATGATTTATATTATGACTAGTTGTTAAATCAAATAATAACAAAATTTAAATGCTTAATATTATTGAATATGTGGATGGGGCCGCAATGCTGGATAACATCTGGTATTTTATCCGTCGTAGCATGCAATTCATTTTGTTCCTGACCGGTTTCAGGTTTTCGAACATATGTGATGTACAACCAACAAGTGTGAGTGTTACAGAAACATTACGTTTGAAGTCAAGTCTCTACACGAACTTGGTGAATTTGTTCTGACGATGGATGAAAATCCGAAACCGATCAGGAACAAAATGAATATGCATGCTATGACGGATAATATACCAGATGCTTAATATTACATTATGTTTTATATAAATCAACATTTTTTTTAATTTTAATTTTTATGTTGGTTTTGAGGTAATAAGAATTATCGACTTTTAGATCATTTCTATTCGTTTTGGTAAACTAAACATTTGGACAAAATCAAATGATGAGGACTAATTCATTTCTCGTTTATTTATAATGACCTTTTGTAAATTATTTTCATTACTTCATTATTTTTATTATATAATAGTTATGAGTTTAAATTGCCCACTTAAATTAAGAACCTCTATTGTATCCGAAATTTTCCTTTGCGAAAAATAAGAGATATTGTATTTAAATGTTATAGAATAATTACAAAATTATTCAATTAATTAGAAGTAATATTCGTAAACATTCGCCGTGAGCTTAATGAATTAAGAGCTGAGATACACTTTTGTATGAAAATGGTCTGTATTTGGAACAATGAAAATTAATAATAATCACCGAATCTATTTTATTTGAGTTCAGTACTCATAATACACACTGTTGTAATATGATAAGTATAGAATAGAACATTGGGTGGGTCACGATCCCAGTCACTGCGCAGCAGTAGAGCTTATTGTGCTAACCCCTTTGTACGTCTAGTATGAGAAACTTCATGAGGTTGAGGGCTTCCCCGACTAGCTTTTTTTGCGCTATCATCTCCTCTGGTTTCAATGGGCCAAAGATCTCAAAGTGCAGTCTAGCGATTACAACACAATCGAACAACAGTGCGAAGTCGTATCCTCTTCCTCCTGACATATTATCTACACAAAGGTTCCGAATTAATTATTCCCACCTTGTATAGGTGTTTCTTGAACCTGCCATGCCCCGTGAAAAGGCTTGTCACGAGATTAATGTAGTTCCTTCCTAAGCAAAGGGTCTCCTTTCGTTCTATATTTACACAGTTTCGTAATAATCATCTTGTTGTGTTTGGCTCCCGGAGCCAGTCTCTGAGAGATGCGTGTAGTGTCCTTTTGAATTATCTGCGGCCGTGTAAAATGTTGGATGGAAATAAAAATAAGAAGACATTGTGTAATGTTTATTATTTGATAATCACCATAGAAACTACAAATAACGCTTTATTTTTTCATATTTTTCTTTTTCTTTTTTTAATTCCATGAAGGAAAACTTCAATCACATCCAAACAATATTTTGTAATAAGGCAGTTTGGTTTAATTATTTTAATTACAGTTTTATTGTGGTTTAAGTATAAGCTATTACCATAGAAAATTATCTACAGTGCTTTATTTATTACATATGAAAATAACAATATCCTAATTTTACTATTTGTGCGATTGTACAAATGATTGCTTTTTAAATTAATAGTAAAAAGTAATAAAAGGAATAACAATACTGAATGCTGAACAATACAAACATAAGTAGACAAAAAGTAATACCCCGGAATTACGTCTTTCCAAATTATTTTGCCAGTACTATGTGATTTCCTTGTACTTGTCACTAACTACTAATTTGTTTAAATGTATTTTTGTTAATTTTTTAATCCACATAATTTTCATATCTCCATAACTGAATAAAAATATTACTTGGTGAATTTAAAAAATTATGAAACTATTTTTTGTAAATCTTGTTTTAAAATAAAAATCTCCAGTAGAAAATTTAACTCCATAAAGCAATACTGTATAAAAATAAGAATTTAAACCGGAAGTATAATTCAAGAAATGCTACTCAACTTTCATAATGATGAAATGACCGGAATGATGGTTTAATAGAAGTTAATAATCCTAATGTACATGTACTAGTAGTTTGGGCAGAATTTTTCTCATCAAGACCAGGGACCCACTGAAGCTCTTGTTTTTTTTTTTTCAGGAAAGCTCTTTAAGCACTAGTATCAGAGCTGCGTTTTATTTAAGATAGTACTTACAAGTGACATAAATTCTCGTGCAGTTTTACCGAAACAAGTAACAAAAATTTGAATACGGGGGGGGAGGAGCTGGCTATACAGCTGTACTGATGAGGTGCTACCCGAAAATGGAGATAGGAGGGATTTAGGAGAAAAGACGGAGCAGATAATGTGCAAAGAACAAAATATGTCTGCTCTTGCTATGGCCCCAAATGCTCTACCGGCGGTGCAACCCGTGTAATTGGCGGCAAGTTTTAGGGGTGGCCAACAAGTAAAGGGGTGAAAGTGAAAAAGTAAAAAAAAAATATATATATATAAATAATACAATATAGAAACATAATAATATTTAGACAGGAGAAAAAGAAAGAGATGATCCTATTTTAGATTCCAAAACTAAATTCAAAGTTGTCTTTCTTTTTTATTACTGATGTCGCAACTAATTTTATAGAAGAAAGGTTCAATCATTTGGAACATCATAGTTCACATTTTTCATTTTTATATAACATCTCTAAATTAAAATCTAAGACGACAAATGATCTCTTAGACAAATGTAAAAACCTCGAAGCCGTTTAGATACTTAAAGAAAATAATAGACATCGATGAAACAGAATTGTGTGTTGAACTGAAAGTAGTGCCCAAGAAAATAAGCTGCAAGGTGAAGTTTCTTCGTATTACCGTTAAAAATAACTTGGCTCCGAATGTCGCTGTCACCTTGAGAATATTATTTCACACTGCCTGTGACGGTTGCAAGTGGTGAGCGTAGTATCTCAAAACTGAAGCTAATTAAAACCTACTTACGCTGAAAAATAGCTGAAACTAGCCTGGAAGGACTTGCCATGATTTCTATTGAACATGAAATCGGTCAGAAATCTGACTACGCAGAACTAAACTCTGAATTTGCAAAGATGAGTTTTAAAGTGAGTTTTTAAACTGTATGTACTCGTACTAGAACCAATATTAAATTATAATTATAAATAGAGTAAAATAGTTTTAAAACATGCATATTCAACAGTTCACCGTTTTACAAGTGAATATATTCTATACAAGTGAATAATAAATTATAACTAGTGGAATTAATGTTGAACATAATGCTTTTCAAAATTCCTAATTTGAAGTTGATGCTAGAGCGGCAGAAAGTAGATTGCATGGGGCGGAAAAAATTCTAGAGTCGGCCCTGCTTAAACGTTGCTAGCAACTATTGTTATATATATATATATATATATATATATATAAAATGAATTACAGTGGTCATAACGTCTTAGAAAATTTGGATGCTCAATTTTCATTTGGATTCAAAGTTTGAAAACAGGTATATAAAGTTATATTTTATGGCCGATTTGTTAAAACAAAACTACAACTCATGATATAAAAGAACTTAGATTCTAAAATGGCCCATGCACTTGCTGAAATACGAAGAATAGAGTATTAAGAATGATTTGGGATCAGGAGCAGAACTTCAAGTTATGAATTTTACTATAGCGTTTGGATAACTTAAAGATAAATAGGACTCCGACTCACATAAATAGGGCTCGAGAGAAATATATAATGACGTAACTTCAGGGTATTAGTAAAGAAAAAAAAATTAAATATAGTAATTGGAATAATACATTTGTTAGGGATTGTTAGCATTTTCACATTTAATGGAAAAGTAATTAGAAAAAATATATGATTTTTTTTTTTAATCAAATCCACCAAAAAGAATCACATTTAATGAAATCACTGGAACATTAATTTCAAATAATTAATTAAAATTAAGATAAATAAAATTACAATACAACAAATAAATTCCACAAGTACAAAAACAAAATTTAAAGAGAGAAATCTAATTAAAAAATCAGCCTTTTTTAATTTTTTGTTTTTTATTATTATTAATATTAATAAAAATTTGGCTAGTATCAGGGGAGGACTTAGCACAATATATTTTTTTTTATAACAACCCTGAGACGGTTAAAATAAGAAAATTTTTGTTAATTTTAATATTTTTTAACACCACAATACCAAATTCAACAAATAAATTCATTCCCTAAGTCCCTGTACTAATTTTAAATTAAATTAAAAACCACAGAGTACATGTGAAAGACAAAGAAAAATAATATTGCACTAAAAACAATTACAAATTTATTAATTGCCATTAAATAATGACACTGTTGCCTACATTCAACAGTGATATTAATGGGCTATTGAAAGATTAAAAGAAAGAAAAAAAAAAATTAAACAAATAAATAAATTAATAAAAAGAAATGGGTCACAATAGATTATATATCTAATTAATACATTCCAGTGTTCGGACAAGAACTATCCTATAAAGTTCATTACGCTCCGCGATCAATGGACCTTTTTAATACTATCTTTACACTAATTATCAAATACATTCTATGTGGTACATACAATACTTTTTTGTTTTGTTTTCATATTATTTATTACATAATATAATATAAATGTATATAAACCATAATATTAATATGAAAGCTCTTTTCTAAAAAATGTTTATACCCTATGGAATGCCTAAAGCAAAAAGAAAAGAGGGGCATCTCCGGATATGATGATTTCTAAAGATATTTGGTCTTTCAATAGAGAGGGCCTAATGCAGGAGCATAAAGTTGTTTATGTAGTCTTTATCGAAATTCTTTTCATTTATTTTTTTTCTTGTTAATTTCACAAGAGATTCTAGAAATCGAAGAAACATCATTGTTGAAGCAATCATTGTAATTTAAGATGTTAGATTACCAAATTTAGTTTACACAGTTAGTGACACTTCTTTCTTTTCTATCTCTTTGAGGTATTTCAAAAGCATAATTTTGCCAATCTCAAATTTTGTTCATTCCATCACTGATTTGGGCATGAAATCTATACGCTCTATAATTTAGGAACAGCGGTTCTCGAAATGTGGTCCGAGAAATATTTTATCTAGAAAATATTTTAAAGCAAAGAGCGTGATTTAGAAGTTTTGAAGAACATCAGCAAAGCGCAGCTCTCTGCTACATCAATGATTATTTTGCTACCCTTTATATTGATAATTTGCATTTAAAATACTTTATTCGAATAATGAGACCGACAAGCAATTGGATAAATGTTTACAGTTCAGATTTTTAAAAAATCGTTGCCAATAATTTATGAATGAGTAAGCGTTTTTCTTCTCTCTCTACGATATTGAAACCGTGCAAAAGAGGAGGTAGATCTCATACGATTGAATTAAAGTATTCTCTTCTTTTGTGTTTAATATTTCATAGATCATTTTAATTCATTTTAATAAAAGAATTTTATCATTTTTGTGTATAATTTATGTTTTATACTGTGTTCAATACCTATATATTAATTCAAACATATATTTCATATAGATTTACTTTTGAAAATCTACTAAAAATATTACTATATAACCTATATTTACTAATTGTATATTCCAAATCTGACTTAACTGCTGACGACTTTGAAGGATCTACCAAAAGGAAGTCTGGAGCGCTAGGAAAGGACACAATCTATTTTTCATTATATTAATCAAAATACACAACCGGATACTTGAACTATCAAGCCCAAGTAAGACCATTAGAATGTCTGCAATTTTTATATAATTCAAATTTTGGCACTTTATTTATTGATTGTAAACAGTATACTATAAAAAAGGCATTTTCATGGACGGAATTGTGATTAGTGAAATTTTTCTAATTAGTATTAAAAGTCTGTGCATCATTACTCTTAGACACTGCAAAGGGTACTATGCATATTATATTATAGAGTAATTATTATGCTAATTAATACACTATGATTAATACACAATTAATATCAATATCAAAATTATATACGATAAATCTCAGATACGTTTTTTAAATTTTATTTCGCGTGTGGGGAGTGACAAGCGTTATCCACAGCACCTCTGGACCAATATAACTGCCTCAAAGGTCTGATCCTTTTCAATGCACTGTTGAGCAGTGTTTTCTCGTTACAAGGTAGTGCCTATCACCGGAGTAAAATGCAGGGTCTTATAGAGTGAGAAAATCTAAGCAAAATGCTGGTGATAAATTTACAAATGCTGAAAGGAAATGGTTTTACCAGTGTAAGTTTGAAACCTTGAGCTAACGTGCCTTTTTTAAAATGTGCTCATTATAAAATCAAAATAGTGCATTGTTATTGAATTATTTTCAATTCCAGAAGGATTCCAAACATTTCTACAACTGCAAGCTGGAAAATGTAGCTTGCAGATTGAATGAAGACTTAATCTTTGAGAGTATTGGATTTATTTAGTGCTGATTCTAATTTTATTACACTGAGAAAAATGGGAACCATGGAGATAGATAGATTAAAAAAAAACTTGAAGCTATAAGAAAGGAAAGAAGGCAGTCCAGAAAAAGTATTAGAAAAGAAGAACTCGATCCGAATGGAAAACTCGAATATAATGAATTTCCAAATATACCTATAGTTGAACCCGTCCTAAACGATGTTGGAGAGTTGAAATTTTGGAAAACTGAGTAGAAAGAGTAATTGGAAGAAGAGAAATTAAGGCGAAAGTTTAAGAAATTAAGAAGGCCTCTTTTTCTAGAGAATATAACAAAGTCAAACCAGATTCTCGCCGCTTAAGGATGCAAATGCGAATAAAAGAGCGAAGAGAATTGTTTTTTAACGGCCAATAATTAGTAATGAACATAATTTCAGATAAGTTGTGGCAGGGATTTACATCAACTGCTTCAGTGTGATTATTTTTCTGCGCAGGATAGGAAAGAATGAAGTGTATCTCACGATGATGGCTTTGACGTGAAACAATTATATATATATATATATATAGGTATTTTAGTATTAAACACCAAAAAAAAAAATATATTCAGAATCCAGAGATAGCCCCTTCTAAATCCAGCCTTACTAGTGGCAGTGTATTGTAAAATTTACTCCCGAATCAGCCCCCTTTTCAAATATTACTTTGTTTTCTTAAAACAAAGAAAATATATTTTTGTACTGTATAACATAATTATCTTCCTAATAAAGTTTTTATTTTCTCGATGTCCTTGACTGTGGTGGCGGCAAGGCTATTGGCTGTCCAGAACCAACGCTTGCTAAAGATGTATCCAATTTTCTAGTTTCAGATTCCAAAGCATACGCATCCAATCCTGGATCTTGTGAAACATTACGTAGTGATGTATCTAAAGCTCTGTGCAATTGTTGAACTTCTCGTCCAGTTTGCCCACTTCTCAATATAAACATTTGCCTACGTTTCACTTCTTGATTTAATTGTTCACGTAACATTTTAATCTAAACATAATTATTTTTAGAAATTAATTGAAATGAAGTAAACTCATTGAATGAAAAGTATGTTAGATGTATTCGGGTGTGGCTATAAAGACAAATCTGCTGCGTCTTAAAAAGATCTCTAGTGGCTTCTTTGAGGGCCAATGTGTGAACTTAAACTGTGTCGTCTGAAAAGAGTTTTAGGTGTTAAGTATGAATGTGGGCCTGGAAACGGATAGCCTGTGCAGGTTTTGTCAGGAAGAAGAGGAGACGGCACTGCATGTGGTATGTCAGTGCGAGGGGCTGGTCTGGCTAAGGTACCGTCTCTTTGGTAAAGAGCAGCTGGTGCCAAAAAGCCTCAGCCAGGGCCCTCTCTCGGACCTATTAAGTCTTTTAAGGCAAGCAGGACTCGAGAGGGTGCTCTGATTGGCCACCTGGGAGCCCCCCCCCCAATTCCACAGTTCCGGCTAAGGACAGGATCGGGGGAGGGTCTCCAACTAGGGGGGTGTCGCGGTGGCGTAGGCTGAAGAGCCAATTTCCCCGTTAGAATCTAATCTAATCTAAGTATGAATGACTGTGTGAGATGGTGAGCTACAATTTGCCAGAGGCTAAGCTAAACCAAGCAGCTCCCCTATATGTATGAAGTGAGTGTCGTACGTGTGGGTGTAAATATTGTTTGTATGTGAGGCTGAGATACCCGCAGGGACGTAAAGATCCATCAAAAAGCGGCTAGCAACTTCCATCTACGGAATATAAAATGAATAATCTTTTCCTGGAACGCATTACAAAAAAAAATTATAAAAGAAACACACCTGATTCTCAAGTCGTAGAACTTGTTGTCTATGTGATTGTTCCCTAGCTTCAAGTAATCTTTCGGTCTGAAGTTGAGCCGATTTATATCTTTCAACATCACCAGTCCATTCTTTGCCGGACCTAAATGTTTCAATATATTAATTTTATCTTGCACTTTTAAAAGAATATATTGGAATAATGTACTGGAAACATACGTTTACTTGTAGCCCATTAAGTCCGAAAATAATATTTTAAGAAAGTGGATCTATACTTTCGTATCCAGGACAAAAGTAGACCTGGCCTACGCCCTCCTCCCGTTGAAATGATTCTGGGGCCAATGAAGGAAGTTTTTTTTTACAGTAATATTTAAAGTATTATTTATAAGAAAATTCTTTATAGGTCACGCTTCCAATTAATTAATAAACTTTGTAATGAAGTCATACATTCTTCAATTTCTCCATATATGTATAGTGAAATTGGTCAAATTATATGCTCTATAATAAGACTCGTTTCAAGCGGTTGAACCGTCATCGCTCAGGAAAGTAAATGAACTTCACTGCTAAAATTATAAGTAGTAGTAAATATCGTTATAAGGAGTTGTTAATCAGGAGCGATGCCTTGGTATTCGATAGCCTTACCATAAAACAGTTTTGTATTAAAATAGAAGAGACATTTAAAAACGAAGATGAGTAAAGAACAAGAAGGGAGCAATTTCATTTTGGTTACACTGAATTAAAGTTCAATTTCTTAAACAGATAGATTACAAATGATGCAAATTCTGGTTTAGTCAAAGCTATATTTCTAACTAGACGGGCACTTTTGTAATTAGATAAGGTATTCATTTGTACCCTATAATATGTAATATAATATATTATTTTACATCATGATTACCTGCTAAAATCTAAAGATTTCAATCTAAGTAGCTCGGCCTCCTTTTTGGCTAATTCTGCCTCAAGTGATCTCACTCTTGCCTTCAGTTCTATATTCTCCTGTTCCAGTAGTAAATTCGTGCTACCAATACCTCCTCCTCCACCAACTCCCATTCCAACCATACTGTCACCGGTATCCCATTCTCTGGAACCTTTTTCACCACGTTCATAACTTTTACTCCTTGAGGCATGTAATTTCCTTTCTAAACTGCGTTTTTCCGATTCTAATTGTCTCACCTATACGAAATCATTTTTTCAAATCGTTGCCGTTTTGTTATTTGATAGTAAAGACTTATTTTTAAAATAATAATTTTATTGAAATAAAAGAAAAAAGAAAATTAACCTTATCCTGAAGAGTATCAATTTTAATATTTAAATCTGATGTTTGTCTCTTCAGTTCTTCATTATCATTTGGCCAATTAGCCATTCTGAGCTGGGTTTTCCAAAGCGGATTTCTCTAATTCACATTGTGCCATATCCGCTTGTAAACGAGCATGAACTTCTTTAAGATTCTGATAACTACGACGAAGTTCATTTAGATTGGACTGTGCAGCATCCAATCTTTCTACAGCTACTCGTTTTTCATTTTCTGCATTATATACAGCTTTTTGAAGTGATTTCAATTTTTCTGCATTTGCCTGGAATAATAAAGAAAAAAGAAATAAATGCGTATTTTCTAATTTAAATAATATAATTCGGTGCTTGATTTTTGCAGTATGAATGACTTGCCTGTGACGTTGAAGAAGCATCTGCTAACGTTCTTTGAAGACTGTGTATCTCATTGTTCAGTTCTCTTTCAGTATTTCCAGCTCTCTCCAGTGTCTTATTTAACTGGTCAACTGTTGCCTTTAGAGAACCACATCGTTCCTCAAGTTCAGCTACAGTACTACTTTCGTGTTCAACACGCTCTTGAAGTTTCTATATAATACACAAATAAATTACATTACTCAAGTATGTTTGGTTAGGTGAGACCGATATTTTAAATCATTGTTGGGTAAAATTAGAATAGTCATTAATGTTAACATATTACAAATAGTTGCAGTTCATGACTTACTTAAAACGAATATAATAAAAACTATATAGTATAGGTTTCTTTAATAACCTGAATAGCGGCCTCTTTTTCTGTTAACATCAACTGCAACCGTTGGATATCGCCTTCCATACCCATTCTTTGTAGTTCCAGCTTTGTAGCTCTGGCTTCAGTCTTGGCTAGATCATCTAGAAGGGTTCTCTTTTCGCTATCACATCTAAATGATGAAAACAAAAATAAAAAATGAAAGGACACAGATCATTTAGTGGTAGCGAGCTGGCACCCGAAGACCCCCCTTTCGAGTCCAGCAGTGCTGCCCTTTAAGACTCCCTAGGATTTTCTCTCCCTAGGAGCTTCTAAGAGCTCAATTAATAATTAAAATATAAATAGTAATAATAATTAAAATATAAATAGTAATAATAATTAAAATATAAATAGTAATAATAATTAAAATATAAAGTAAAATATTCCATCAAAAAATTTCTTTTTGTGCTTAAACCAGGCTTTTCTCATTTGATTAGGCAAACGCTCTTCAAGTGCAGGAATTCGCCGTGTCACAAAAGTGACGCAATCGCAATGCTTCCTCTTTAGCAGTATTTTGGAATAAAAAAGAAGCAGGCTACACTAGGACACTGACTAACGTGCAATAAATACAAATTTGTCTTACCTGTTGACCTGTTGTCTTAATTTTTCCAATTTGTCTTCATAAGAGGTTTTTTCTTCATTACAAGTTCTAAGAGCCATTTCTACAGCCGTCAATCGGTCTTGTAAATGCTGGGATTCTTCAGATTTGTTCTGCATAGCTTCTAATTGTGATTGTAATGCGGCAGATTTCTGGCCAAGCCTAGCCTCCAAACTGCCCTTTTCTTCTTGTGCCTCACGCAAGGCTGCCAATGTCGCATTCAGTTTTGATTCCGTGCGAGACAATTCATCCGTCTGGCTGCGCATTTGTTTTTTCAATTCACCCGCCTGTGCTTTCAGATCGTCCCTTTCACGTTCAACCTAAATACACGTTCAACTTAGTTTTCAGTCAATGAGCTTTGAAATCATTTCATCAGTACAAATTAAATTTCACTCCAAAATACTAACTTGTGCCACTTGTTGCATCAATGTTCTGACTCCCTTTCTCACCCATTCTGGATCAACTTCCATAACTACGTCATGCGCAGGTACTCTTGAACCTTCAGATGTTTCCTGATGGGCAGCCCTTACTGGACTCCATCTTCTAGTAGGAGAAAGAAGCTTGTATGGTAAGTTCACAGTACCGTCTAACTGAATGCCCGCAATTCTACGCAGTGTAGAACCAATACTGGTAAGTTTTTGTTCCACTTCTCGTTTTTGACCTTCTAGCTGCTGCAGCTGGGCATCCAGAGCTCGTACGCGACCTTCTGATCCTCCTAGCCTGGCCTTCAAATGAGAGTGAACATAAAAGCGAAGGTAAAATCAATAAAAAAGAAATTTAATATATAATTATATTGTAACTTACCTTAAGCTCTTGTATTTGTTGAGTGGCATCTGCCAGGCACACTTCAAGATTATGCGACTGATCCTGTAATTTTCTTTCGTTAGCTCTGCTATCTTCTAATCTCAACAATAATTCTTCTTCTCTTTCACGCCACCTTCTTTCTTCTTCATCTCCTTTGTTCCTATTTTTAGCAGCTTCCTCTCTAGCAGATTCAACTGCGTTTTCCAGTTCTAATACCTAGCAGTTTTAATAGACGATACAGCAAGTGCTTCGTGAGTTTATAAAATGTTAGGATATAAAAGCAAGACATTTTTCACAATTTTATTTTAAAAGAATTGTTTTCATCAGAGACATTTTCCGTGGTAGCCTGCTTCATTTTGTGGTCATCGACCGGTTTCGGGCGTTCGCCCATCTTCAGGATGCGTTTTTCAGACAGTGTGCCAACACAGATTCGTATAGAGTAACTTAGTTTCACACAAGCTACCTCCTAACTAACAGTTAACACAAGTTACTAAAAAAAGTTAACTAAAATACAGCCTAACTAAAGTTTGTGAAACTAAGTTACTCTATCGCGAGTCGTGTTGTTGCACACTGGCTTGAACACGCATCCTGAAGATGGGGCGAACGCCCGAAAGCTCGGTCGATGACCACAAAATGAAGCAGGCTACCACGGAAAATGTCTCTGATGATTTGAACTTATCTTTGAGCCAGTAATACAAAGTAACTTTAATTTCAGAAAGAATCAAAGGAAATCCCAAACCATATCTCAATTTTCATTTCAGCTGTAAATTTTTTCCTTAATAAGTAGTAGGAAAAGGAATAGGTGATAATCGTATGAATATGGTCAAGGCTACAAACTAGATACATGCATTTTTAAAGTCTTATATGAAATGAGAGTTTAGCGTGTCGTTAGAAAGAGCATACCTCTGGGAGGATAATTTAAGAGGAGGATACTTTCAATAAAAAAGAATGTATGTTCCCTATTATCAGAGATATTTTCTACGATAGCCTCTCTTTTGATTAACTTCTCTATTAGGTCTCAAATATAACTCTCCCAGAAAGACCTCGATACTCCTTTCGTTACCGAGCTAATCCATTCTCGCTTTCTTAATTTCCACAATAACATATCCCAATTCCACTGCCAAAGTCCTATTCACATAATCCTCATCCACACGACAATTCATCTCCTATTCACATTACATGTACAGATAGTAATTAAAATAAATCATTCTCACTAATTTAATAGAAGTTTGTAATTATTTCTATTTTAAGAAAATGTTACAATTAGAAGTTGAAAGAGAAGCTAAGTCATGTGAATGTTTACTCCTGAATTTGTTGTTTACCTGTTTAGAGAGCTGATGAACTTGTTGCTGAGCGCGATCTCTCTCCTCAGCTTGAGAATTGATTCTTGCTTGCAATTGGCGTTCTTCTGCAGTTTTCTGCCCAATTAACTCTTTACATTGAGCTACCTCATCATTCAGACTTGCCAGCTGTTGTTTATGTTCCAAAAGTGATCTATCTAATTCCCTCACTAAAGTTTGTAAACGACCACGTTCAACTTCAAGGTTACGCCTGCCATCTTCTAAAGCTGAAAATAGAATGCAGAAAATATAATATTTGAAAAAACGTCATCCTATATGATTGGTAGAAATTTCTGCAATAAATTTAAACTAACATGTAATCTTCTGCAATGCTTCTTCCAATGAACGATTGCCTTCCCTTTTCTGACCTTCAACTCTTTTCACATGTTCTCGGAGTTCTTTGTTTGAGCTGCTATATTTCTCTTTTTCAAAAGTTGCATCCGCAAGCTGGCGTCTTACATCAGTCAATTCTTTCAACAAGTTGTCGCGAATATTCTCAACTAAAATCATAAAAATACGAATTACTAGCTTTATTTTTTAATATGCCTATTTTTATAAATTTTAAATAAAATTTCAGTAATGAGATTTTCTGAAGTTCCAAACTGAAAAATCCTAGGATATACAAATTTGAAATTATGGTACTTCTCTTAGTTAAAGCCAATACCGGAAGTTATTACTTGTATGTATTTTATTTACATTCTTTTTATTTTGTAATTACGATCGGTGAATAGATCAATGTACGCAATGCTGAGCGACAACATCTAATATTGTGTCAAACATTTCATGTTTTTTTTTTGTTGGATCTGACCGGTTTTGGATGTTCATCTATTCTTCAGTATTTGTTTTCCGAGAAAATGTAAAACGTTGACTTTCAGGGCTTAAAGTCAACACTTGTAACGACGTAATTGGCCCAAAATACTCTAGCGTATGGTTTGTGTGAGTGAGTATATGTGTCTGACAGAGTGAAAGACAGTGACTGGGTTTCTACATCTCTAGTATAAAAAATAATTCAAACAACGAAAAATTGCAGATAGCTCAATCAGATGTTACATTTAGGTGTCACCGGGATTGCCACGGTCAACATGCCTCAACTGAAAGATGCTTTCTGATGGTTTTTCAATTTTTTTCCATCAATTCCCAAGAAATTGGTTCTAACGAATTACCACTACTTAATTCTTACTGCTATTAACTTGCACTAATAATAAAAGAACTAATGCTTTAATTTGAAACTTTATTCAGGGGAAAATTGATTTCATGCGTGACTGGGAACCTGCGACTTAAGCATTCCCTCTGAATTACTATTTTAGAATGGTGTACAGTTCCATAAACTACAAATAAAGTTGCACCAAATAAAATAGGAGCAACTAAAACAGATAGATTTTTGTTATTGTTTTTGCCGGCTTTCTACGATTCTTTAATGAACTGATTTTCTTTAAATTTGACATAGGGATCTTCTTTTTTTAATTTATTTCTTGAATATTTGATCGTCAACATTGTTTTTTATATTGTTTAATATCTTTAATTTGACCTTTCATCTATACTAAAATAACTTAAATATGCTTTAATAATTATAAATTATAAATATTAAATAATTATTGAATTCAATAGGTTGTGTAAATTTTTAAGTTTAGAGAATATATTAAACAGATTTGGGATCGAGTAAGAGAACTGTAGTGGCATGTAATGTAATAGATAGGTATAGATAACTTATTTATTGAAATATATATAAATCATACGGATACATAACTTTTAATGTGTATGTAAGAAAACGCTTAGGAAAGAAAAAAACATGTTTTTCTTGTTCTAAAATGCAAATCTCTTTTGTGCTAGAATATATTTTAATTATATTACAATTAGGTACTTGTTTCCTTTCATACCAGATAATTTTTCTTCCTACACAATTAAACCAATGGAAATGTAACAATTAAATGAGCAATATATCCTCTTTTTTTTTAATTTTTAACGATGGACTAAATTTAATATGGACTTGGATAAACTGACAAAATATGAATTTAAGCGAACTTATTAATAAAATACCGTCTTTCAGTCGATGTGATGTATCATTCAATTGCACTTGTAATGCATCCACTTTATCCTCAGCAAGATGTAACTGCAGTTTGAGATCCTCACAATGTTGTGTCTCAGAATCTCTTTCTTTACACACTTCTTGCCATCTATTTTCTAGCATAGCTTTCTCTTCTTCTGATCTCACTCTGTAAACAAAAACAAACAAGAAAAGAAGTAAACATTTTTAGATCATAGCAACCAGTTTCTTTGCAAATACAATTATGTATTCAATCAACGTTTATCGTGACCTTTGTCTTCGTCATGAAAGATCGCTGATATCAAATGAATTCATATTTTTATTTTACTAGTTTTTTTTTGAGAGTCAGTGTATTGAAAAGATAACATTTAATAAAGTCTAAAACATATTTACGTTAATAAGTTTCTAAAAGACAATCTTCAAACCTCAGCTGATCTAGTTTAGCATTAGTTGCGTTAAGACTATCTCGCAATGAGTTGATTGTTGCTCGATCTTGTTCACATCTAACTGCTGCATCTCTTCTGTTCCTATCATGTGCTTGTCTTTCAGCTTCGATTTCTCGTTTTGCTTCTTCCAATTTTTCTATAACTGCTTGTTGATCTTGCTGAGCTATGGATACAGTTAAATTGGCATTAATTACATTTAGAACATCAATTCTTTTATTATTACTATTATTAACATATAATTAATTTAAAAAAACTTTGGCGCAACAGCCTATGAAGGACCAAAGTTTTACTGACCGTGATTTTTATGGTGGACGTGCAGTAAACATGAGCGCAGTTCCCAACGCCGTTCAGTGATGGTCTTTGCTAAACAAAGTCACCACCTAATTTTGTGGTCGGCAATGAAATATAATTATGGCTTGACAATAACTGAAGACTTCAAAAACGAAATAGCTATGATAAAATTACAAAACTTATGAAATATAATTTAAGTTTTCAGCAATGCAGTAACAAAATATTACGGTGAATAGATTTCGGCCGCTCGTCTGCGGCCTGGATACACAGAAACAAATTAGTTTTAATTTCTTACAGTATCAAGCTTTTTTGTGATTCAAGCCATAAAGTATTCTGTTCAAAGTGCAACGGCAGCATTCCATTGCTGTCTGAGACACTGGGGACAACCAATATTAGATAGGCTAACATTGGCTCGCTACAAGATACAACTCGTTACTGTATACTAATTTTATCAGAACGTAAATGGGACAAGATAAATATTGTGTTGTACCATCATCTTTAGTAAATACTCAGTCTGTTCATCCTATCTCGCGCTTTATGTATCGCAATAAAGTCGATGAATAAAAACACTATTACAGTTTTGGAACCATATTCAACTGTCTCATTCGCAAAGAAATTCAACAATTTTTCAGTTCAGTTTCAAAATCTACGGATACAGATCTCATTTTTAGGAGTCCCCAATGCTTCCTAAGTTACTTTTCTGAATTTGGAGATACACATAGAAGTTTCTGGATAAAAATGAAAATCAGAACTCACTCTAAAAATCTAAAATTCCTAAACGATATGCTATCTAAAAAAATAAAATAAAAATGAACTAACCAATTAATAAGGCCTGCTGTTTATCACTTTCAGCTCTCAACAACACTTCCTCATGTTGTTGGCAAGTACTTTCTATTTGTTGTTGTAAAGCTACAATTCTCTCTTGCAACTGTTTAATTTCTTCATCCTTTTCAGTGCCTAAAGACTCTAAACTACTTAATGCTTTCTTTTCCAGTGCTGTTCTTACTTGTTCCTAAATAAACAAATAATAAAATATATGGTATTTTTCCGCTTTCTATCTACCCTTAAACGTTTAAAAAATATATTGAAACCTTCATAACTGAACGCGAAGTAAGCCGATATGTGAATTTATTTACAGGTTATAGTTTACATTGGGTATTTGCAATTAAAGAAAATCCGAATAAACCAGGCCGTGCTACAGGGGGGTCTATTGATTGGCTACAAAGTTGATTTGTCACATTGTATAAGGTTTGAGAATTTTGACAAAGTAACTGTGATCAGAATTCAAAGCGGAAGTAAACGAAAGAATTATAAGAATTATTAAATTATTTCTAATCTAAAACAAATAAATAATAGTAAAGATTGGTCTGCTGTCAATGAAATCAAATAACAAATTTTTATCTCCAACTTGTAACTCTGTTGAATTAATTGAATATTTTAAAAATGTATTAAATCCGTCTTTAAATTATTTATCGCTATCTTTCGCGGAGCCATTTATAATTAATTGTGAATAGACAAATCTATTCAGATGAATGTATTAGAGATGAGTTCTTTAAAGAGGCCCCTAATGAGATTTTGGAAAAAATAGTTACAGTATTTAACAATACATTTGATAAATGTAAAAAACTATCTAGCATTTGTTAAAGCCAAAATATATGTCCGCTTTATAAAAAAGGTGACCCCGGATTGGTTCAAAATTATAGGGGATTATCCTTTCTTGACACCATTTCAAAATTCTTTACAGGTATTATTCAAAACAGATTGGTTAATTGGGTTAAAACAAAGAGAATGCTGCACGAGTTCCAGGCGGGCTTCCATGTAGACTATTCCACCATTGATCATATTTTCTCCTTATGCAATATTATACAGTTAAAATAGGCTAAGATGATCGGTGTTAATAGGAAGATGCATTCTTTGTTGACTTTAGGGCAGCATTTGACTGGTAGGCAGAAGGTCACTTTCTATAAGCTATCTAGTTTGAGCATGTCTACCAAAATGTTGAACTGTATTAAAGGGTTATTGCAGGGTACTACAGCGCCGATATTGACACAAAATGGTCTAACTGAGGGATTCGAGGAAAAAGGATGTTTAATTTCCCCGCTCCTTTTCAGCTTATTTATAAATGATTTGTACGAGGAGTTAGATGGTGGGATTAATACAGCTGGCTTGAAAATTAAATTACTAGGGTATGCAGACGACGTTGTTATCCCGTCAGATCATACAGTCACAATGAGGCGGATGATAAAGAACTTAGAAAGCTACTGTGAAAAGTGGAACTTGCAAGTGAACCTTAAAATCAAAAATCCATTTTACGGTACATCTCGTACAATAATGTCTCATGGCGCCCAAGTTTGGGGTTGGAGGCAATATAAATTACTAGAAAAGTGTCAGAGATGTTTGTAAAGGGAATTTACTGTCTGCCGATAAACACTACAAATTATTTATTCTTATTATTAGAAAGTAATGTAAATAGCATGTTTGCGTAACCTTGCGCCTTCATATGAAGTACATTAAAAAAATTGTAAATGTAATGGACAATAACCGATTGCCAAAATAACTCGCTAATATTAGCCGTGTCAATAATAAATAAAAAGATTTGTTGGGTAAAGAATGGCTGAGCCTCTTAAATGAATCAGTTTAATTGCTACTAATACTGATGTGAGACAATGGGTTGATCTGTCTGATGTTTTGTAAAAATGTATAATTAATAAGGAACACACGCAGTTGATATCCAGAGCTCAAGGTAGTTCAAACCATTTATTGTATCCGCATTTGAAATTTGATTTGAATGATCATTTTCTAAATTTGGATAATTTTCTGATTTCAAAATTAGTTATTAATGAAACATCAGAGATGTTGAATCTAACTTGCACCCCTTGCAAATCTGATATATCACCCTTCTGCCCAGTGTGCAATATGAATGTAAGGGAGGACCTTTTTCATTTTCTATTTGAATGTTCCGGCCTATATCAACTTAGAAAGCATTATCTGGGTAAGGCTGTATTGGTAGCGGAGGAGGGAATACGTGTGATCAATGGTGGCTGCGGCTGGGGTCCCCTTGTTTACTATGGAAGAGAGCCTATGAATTGAGAAAAAAAGATTTGTTTAACGGATATTAAATCATTGTTTAGCGGATAATAAACTATTTAAATGTTGCAGTGTTTCTTATTTTCTAATTGTTTAATAATTTAATTATTATGTTTATTTGTTATGTTGATTTGATAGCTTAATTTGTTTTTAAGCAGTATGGAGCTCACCTGACGGTCTTATGATCATTGGTTTGTTACATAATAACACTTTTGTATTTGCAATAAATCAATAAACTTAATTAAAAATATATATATATTAATATTTTTCCAAATATATACCTTCTCTTCACTTAGTTTAGCAATAGCTTCGTCCATTTTCTTTTTCAAATTTGCAATGGTCTGCTTATATTCACCTTCCATTGAGCCGGATTGTTGTAATAAAGTTGCTTTTGTTTCTTGTGCTTTCTTTTCCGAAGCTTCTAAATCTGATTTTAATTTATTTATTTCACCTTTTAATGATTCCTATATAAAATGAGAAGTAAATTAACCAATCTTACAAGTTATATTATAAGGTTATAAAACCGAAGTAATAATGACCTGATAGACCAACAATTCTTGTTGATCTCTTTCTAATTGATTTCTTTTTGTATCCAAATTTTCCACGTTAGTCTGACAATCAAATAATGTTGCCTCCAAAGCTTCTTTATCGGCCCTCATTGATGCTATCTGTTCTTGTAGTCGTTGAATTTCTTTCTCATGTCCCTCTAGCAGTACCTAATATTCATGATTTAAGTATAAAGTAGTATTACACAGTACTTAATAGTATTATTTACAAGAATTTAGCTGCTTATTTTACCTGCTTATTTTCAGCATCTTTTACAAGATCTTCTAAACTTCTATTTATCCTGGCATTTGTTTCATTTGCTTGTTCTAAGCGCTGTTTGATTCTTGAAACTTCTTCTCCTAAGGTTTCTCTTTTTCTTCCAGCAACTGATAGTTGATTACTTAATTCACTTCTTTCTCGAGCTACTTGTCCTAATTCAAGTTCAACCTAATATTGACAAAAAATAAATTATAAACAAATAAATAATTTATTTATTACTAAAACAAAGATAGAAACATTTTTGAAAAATCAGAATTTTTTTTTCTCACTTTTTCTTTCTCCATTTCTAAGAACTTGCATTTCTCATGAAGCGACACCTTCTCAGAATCCAAATCAAGTCTCATTTGTTCTGCTTGTAATATTTCCTTCCTCAGTGAAGCCAGATCACTATTTTGATCAGCAACTTGATTTTGTAGAGCTGTTTTTTCTTCTGAAAGCTATCAAATGAATCATCCTTTACAAGTTTCAGTCGAGTTTGTATGCAATAATACCTAAATAGTGTTCAGATTTGTTAGCCACTTAACTAGATGCTATTATTCTGCTAATTTTAATATTAGTACATACGATTTCAGGTTAAATCGAAGAGAATCAAATTCAAAAATTTATACCAACTTTTTTTATTTCCTCTTGCAACTTCTTCTTTTCCCCCTCAAGTGCAGCAGCGAGGGCTTCAGCTTTAGCTAAAGACTCATGCATGTCAGATTTTTCAAGAAGGACTTGTTCTAGCTCCAACTCAATGTCACCTGCATTCACATATTCACTTATAATTAAGAAAAAAAATGAAAACAGCAAAACAAAAATGAACTTATTCCAATAACCTCTGGTTTTATCAATCTGTGAAAGAAGACTATCTGTTTCTGATTTCTGTTGTTCTAGCAGGTCTTTAGCCAGATAAGCTTTGTTCAATTCTTCTCTTAGTGTCAGAATCTCTTCTTTCAATCTACTGCATCGATCCTCTTCGCCTTGTAAATTCATTTCTCTAAAAAGTGTAAATAAATTAATGACAAAAATTTACATAAAGATATAAAGGACTAGTATCAAATTAAAAACATTTTTAAAAAGACAAATGCTAAAATAATTAAAGTAAAGGAACCAAGGAAAATTAACTTTCATAAGTAATAAAATTCAAAAAGTGGACATTGGCATATCCTAACATTTTCAATAAATTCAATTAATTCCAATCAATAATTTCGAATATCGTTCAATTTAGACTAATATTCCCAAATAATGTTTATTTCATCTTATTTACTCGCTTTTTCAACTTCCAGCTATACGCCACAATTTCATGCTATTTTAATGCTTTCGCGAACATTGGGCTCCAATGGAAGCCTATACGAGAAAATGAGTCTATTACCCTCGAAGATGAAATCATTAGCGATAGCTGTTTGAACCCTTCCCAAATTATGTTTTGAACTGATTAAGTTTAAATTTTTTCATTGTAACTTAAATGATATTTTTAAAGTTAAGTTGGAAACAATGCGCCCTTTTGGATTATTTTGGAATTTGTTAACTTAGGTTTTCTTTCCTTCTGACAATGGAGTTCCCCTGCTTCCCGAATGTTAATGCTTTGTAAAACATTTGGTTCCAAAAGTTATATTATGAATAATGATTAAAATTGGAAGAGTTTGAAATTTGGCATACTCGTATTATCCAATTAGAGACTGTGAAAATATTTCTGACCAATCCAAGGCATTTATCAATTAAACAGGCTATTTGTACAAACAGATGCTCTTTGAAGCGAGCGTTAAAATGTTCAAATCTGATATGAAAAATAAATAAAATATTTGATATAAGTAAAATGTAACAATCTTATAAAGAGCAATCTAAAGTACTAAATGTATATCCAAGTGTGACTCGCTTTAATTCCAAATTCAAATCTACGTACTAAAGAATTACCATAAAACTTTGAAACCTCTTACAATAAAAAGTGTTTTATATATATACACATAATATGTGTGTAATAAATCCGTATATCATACTCAAAAAATAAAACATTACAACATAACATCTCACAATAACATTTATTTAAAAAATAAATAAAAAAGGTGTAACAATTGAAAAAGAAATGTTTTAATTTGATCGGCGTAATATATGATGTAGTGATTTTTGTAATTGTGGCATTTTAATAAACAACCTTGTCGCATAATGTAAAGAACGATTTTCTTTTTTCTGAATTAACCATCGTTTCAGTGTTATGTTCTTCATGAAATAATAATGGACTAGAAAAGGCAAAAATTATGATAATAAAGTTAGTATATAAAATTATATCGATTAATAAAAATGAAATAATCAAATGAATCGGTGATTTGATAAAAAAAAAAATGAAATAAAATAAAATACCTAATTCCTGCTTCCTTTTTTAGCTGTTCAATTTCCCCTAATAAGTATGCTTTGTCATCTTCTAATGTATCAATCCCTTTTTGTAATTTACTAGTCAATTTCTTCTCTTTCTCGTAATCAGTGTTTATACTGTCCAGCTGTTAACAAATTATATACATTAAACAAAACACTAGGAGGCGGGTTTGGTATAGTGGTTATGAGCATGGACTTGTAATTAGGAGGGTCCCCAGTTGAAATCTCGCGTATAACTGCTAAATTTTATATTCGTTTAAAAAATATTAATAGTAAATATGTGCCCTCTCCCCCCGTTCACGACATTTAAGTTGGTAGTTGGGCGTCAAGCCCGTCTGAAAAAACGGGCATTGCGAAACAAAGAAAACTAAATATAGTGTTTCAATATCCAAATAAAATCCTCAAAGGATTAATGACAAATATTTTGATTAGTATAGTCAGTTTAAGACATAATTTAAAGCAAAAATATATGCAAGATTTCTATTACTTTCAAGTACCATTTTAGACTAAGGCAATGAAGCATTGATTTCGCACATTCAATGTTTCCTCCTCGATAACTCGAATTTAATTTAATGCCAGCATAAACAGAATAACTAAAAAATCATCCAGAAATATTCGAATTCTAAACTTCTCCATTTCTATCATATTCAAAACTTTTACCATAGCATTCATTTCCAGTCTGTTCTTGTCTAATGCATTCTTCTCCGCTCTGGCCGATTCCAATGATTTAAATAGCATATCCTTTTCTTGTGTTAATTGCGTGACTAGTGCCTTAGTTGTATCCAATTGTGCAGTTACTTCAGATAATCTACTTTCAAGTGTTTTATGAGATTCTTCACATGTTTCAGCTTGTTTTTTCCATGTAGAACACTGCTCCTTACAAGTGGACAATTTTACCTTTATTTAAACAAAACAAAAGCATAATGATTAATAAATTATAATGAGTTCCAGCTTTACAAAAAAAAATAAAGTAAAAACTCAAGACTGATTTGTTTTTAATTACCTGGAGTTCATGAATCTGAAGCTGATTTTTATGCAAAGCTGCTTGCACGGCCGATATAGTGCTTTCAACGAACACAGGGGAAGTGGGAGTTCTTTGGGTTCTTTTAGGAGATCTGGAACAAAATTTTTGTTTTTTTAATCTAAGGCGCGTCAACATCTATGGTCATTGACGCCCAGAGCCTTTTCAGTGCCGGCCTCGAGACAGTGTCCTCTCGTTACAAACAACACTGTCCATCACCGGGTAGTGAGCTGTAGAGGCTCCTAGGAAGAAAAAATTTAAGGGCAGCTCAGCTGGACTCGAATCCGGGTCCTCCGCGTGGGAGTCCAGTACGCTAACAAAAAAATATTTCTCATATAAAATACTAATAGAGATTTACCAGAATGTAAACAAATATAAAAAAAACAGCAAATTCAAGAATAGTTAACAATCAGTTCTATCAAATAATTTCAAAATTTAAAAAAAAATAATAATTTTAAAAATAGTTTAAATGATTTTAGTTTTGACTGAATTGATTTACAATCATAACGGAAACTCTTTTCCTGAAGTGGTACTTTAAAGAGAAGCATAACGCTACTGATCCCCCAGAACATCCAAAAAATCAATTTTCCCGGGATAATGTTACAAATAAAAGTGATGGGTATATTTATGTGTGTAGATAGTATACGAAGTTTAAAGAAAATCGTTGGAGCCGTTTTTAAGAAAACCACCAAAAAATTGGAAAAACATTCAGTATAATCGTACTTTCGGATTTTACCTTGTTTGTGCCTTTTACCTTTTGTCTGTTGCAGCGTTAGTGCCTAAAAGGAATATCAAGTTATTTATACTCTGTTAACCCACATCACACACACTCACCATTCGCCAAAAACATTTTTTTTTTTGTATTCAAGGTACCTTTAACATATACTTCCGGCTAAAACTTAATTGCGAAAATCTTACTAAGAGTAAGGAAAAGTAAAAAAAAGTATACTAAATGTTTTAAGCACTTAAAAAAAAGAATAGTTGCCTAGTCAAGTCTAACCTCGGTGGAAGAGGTTGGGATGGTGTCAAATGAACGTGATGAGTGTCAGGATCCCTGGTTTCAGCATCCTGCAATACCGCATGAGCTATATCTCTAAGAGCTGACTGTAGCAACTCTAATTCTGCCTGTATCTTGGTGACATCTCCGATTGTAGCTTCTGCTGCAGTACATCTTTCTTCCTGTATTGAGGATTTATACAAAATATTTTTGATATATAATTCAAATTATTATTGTTATAAGGAAAAGTATAATACTGACTAGGCTTCGACAATCCTTATTCAGAGCTTGAATCTTCTCTTCTTTGATTTTAGCTTCCATAGCTACTTGCTCTCTCTCAGCTCTAAGTTGGGCTAATGCTTCCTTCAATTGTGTTATCTCTTCTACATTCTGTTGTTTACTTTCCTCCTTCACAGCACAAATTACAGCAATAAGTTAGGGAGTAAAAAAAAAAAAAGAAGGAAAAAAATCTTGAAGATTTGGTTCTAGAAGCTCACCTCAGCTAGATTGTATCTAGATTGTCTCACACGTATACCAGCGCAAGTATCTACTAGATCTCTGGAAGTATTTGAAAGATCGGCTTTCATTTTTATAAGATCTCTTTGGGTAGCTGATTGCATTTCTGTGAAGTGCCTTTTCATAGCAACTACATCTCGCCAAAGACTTAACAACCTGGCATGCTCATTTGAGTAATAATCGTTGAAACACTAAAATAATAATTTGTATAACAATTAATTCAGCAAAATATCACCCACTGTAATATAACAGATAAAGAATAAGCAATAAATAATACATTTTAAAAACAATCAAACCTGTTCTTCTTCTTTCCATTCATCTTCTTTAATCATCATTTCCTCTCTCATCACCTCCCAATCGCTAGTTAATTTTTGAAGATCCGATGTTAACGCTTCGTTACTTTCATGCGCCTCTTCCAGTTGTTGCCTTAGAGTCAAATTTAATTGGGCCAATTTTTCTGATCTGAATGTTAAGGAAATTATATTGTAAAAGGAATATAATATATATATTTATATCAAATAAACTACAGTTGATCCTCCACAGTTCAAAGATTTACCCCACATACATATAACCAATACCTATATCAGCTTAATAGCTGCGGCAATAATTATTTAACTACGATTTAGATGGTGGCTGCGCTGCTGGGATATTGCCCACCCGAGCTTTTTTCAAACTATAAAAATATTTTACACTTATTACAGAAAACTATATATAAGAGTCACAACGCATCAATTCGATTTAAGAGAGCTTAGTTATGCATGAACCTGAAAATTCATGTCAGTACCTGTCAGTATATCATGTATGCCTCTCCTTGTTCTCTTTCTCATTATTATTATTATTTTTAATTAAGGCGCCTCAACTCTATGGTCATTAGCGCCCGGAGCCTTCTCAGTGTACTGCCAGACTCCGATAGTGTCCTCCGTTACACAACACTGTCCACCACCGGACTATTATTATTAATATTTGTGTAGTTACTACTATTTGTTAAGAATAAATTTCTAATTTACTCTCATTTTTTCAAAATATGCCATATTTATAATAATATGGTAATCAGAAGTCTAGGCGTTTTTTCTTTCGTTTAGTTGAATGAACCGTTTATGTAAACATAGCCTTGATACTGCGCTTTGTACATTTAATACTGACTGCTTGACATTCGTTTTTCAAAATGTAACCAGTACTTAGTCGAGTTTTAAGAGCATGGAGTTGATTTAAAAAAATAAAAGAGAGAATTAAATTTTGAAATTCGGGCGATATTATAACATTAAAAAAGGCTTTACAGCAATAGCTGCAACTCGAGGAATATGCAAATTGACTTTAAATGTTAATGCATTCCATTAAGATCTGATTACTTTTTTTGGAGTCTCCAAAAATCTGATGCTTTTATGTTTTGGTATTCATAATGTGAGGATAAAATTCGTTTTCTTTTCCCGGTTACAATCAGACAATAAGCAATAAAATATAAATTATCACAACCAAAAAGGCTTTCACTAATATAGGAGGCATTATGAATATTGTAAGATTTAATAAAAGCAATGTTTTTAAAATAAATATATAAAACGTACTTTCTTTTCTCCTCATGTAAGGCCCTAAGGGCAGTATCTAAGTCAGAGACCCTTTCTTCACGCAACTCTCTCAGTTGCTGTTGTGCAGCTTCAAGGGCTGATCCTGGAGGAGCAACAACAGAAGGTCGGTCTAAAACCTCTTCCATTTGGCCTTCTAATTCGGAGCATCTTTGTTTGTACTGTAGAACCTAACAGACCACAAAAGACTGTTTAAAATAGAAATATATATATATATATATAGAAAGAAACTTTTTTTGTATGTATAAGTTTCCAAATAGTCACGAACCATTGTATCGGGTGTTAGGGTTTAGATGAAGCAGAAACGTTAGATTGTGAAATAAATCAAGATGGAACAAAGTAGACAGAGAAGAAAATTCCAACTCACCATCTTCAGTCAATCAGAAATTTTGTAAATATCTTAGCTTAGAGTAACAGATAAACGGTTCGCTTTTTAAGACATTTGATAGCTATCCGAATTACCAATTCTCGATAAGGAACTTTAATGCATATTAATGACTTCTCGGTGTGTAGTTCTAAGATGCGGGTAACTTCGCTTTAAGTCACGGTTTGAGGGGATTCTCTTCTTTAGTATTCATATTTGTAACGAGAAATAGCGAATATTACTAAAAAACTAATTTTAGTATACATTTGAAAAATACATTTCATCTTTCTAATAGAAGCAATAGCGACTCAATTGTTTAATTGAAATGAAACAAAGGCATAAATTATGAATTTACTATATTCAGTTACCAAAATACCTTTGCTTGTAATCTGCTAACTAAGGCTGCCTGCTGTTGTTGTGCTTGTTTGTAAGTTTCAAGTCTTCGTCGATAAGTAGCAGCTTCATCCTCCAATCGGCGCCTCAGATCTATGTTTTGTCTTGAGAGGTACTCTGGAGCAGTTTCGATATCTCCGGCGATGCTGCCACCAGAACGAGACGCCCCGTCCATCCTTGTTCGCCCAGGCTAAAATACACAAAATATTGTAGAGAAAATATCTTCATATCACCAATTATAACAAAACAAGACTCTTGACTCAAAGAAAGTTTATGGCTTATATTACTTTTCAATAATTTTAGCTCGTCTAATTGTTGTATATTTTCGTAAATATAAAGAAACGAATGAAAATTTAACTTATTAAGGGTTGTAAGATATTTTATATTTGGACATGGAAGTTTGGAAGGTAGTTACTTGTTGCTAGGAGCCAAGAAAAGAATAGATTTTTTTTATTTTACTAACAATTATAAACAATCAATACGTTATATATTTGATTTAGGAAAAATTGGAAACATAACTTCACTGACCAATGTGGCTGTAGATAAAAAAGATTGATGTTAAGGTTTGTGTAAGCCAGTTTAAGTGAACAATTAAATAATATTTATCACTTCTGAACAAACGCTGAATGTGCAGAACCTATATCAGATTGACAGAGAGCAACTACCATATAGTCAATATTTACATATTACAGTTAGTAGCTACATACTTAATGCTTGTTGGATTGCTAAAAACTTTCTTAACTCTTTTCTGACTTGTTAATGCAAAAACACAGGCAAAGCCATAAAATAAATAAATAAATAACCCCTTTCTGCTAGTAAAAAAAATTAAATAAATATAAATTGTAATGGTCTTACTTAACAGGTGGCAAAAATCATTTTGCATCTTACTTTTTTAGATCCAATATATTCATATATTATGAAAAATGTAGTCAAATATATAATTAAAAGAACCATAAACTTTTTCTAACGACTTAAAATTAATTATTATACTTTAAAATGTACACCTTTTATCACCGAGTAACTAAGACAACCAGAGTATACAAATCTATGAGTCATTATCACAAACTTATATTAAATGCCACTTTTTTATTAATCAATAAATAAATATAAAAGAAACATTTCTAAAATTATGAAATATTAACATCATCCTTGAGGAAAAACACTTTCTAGTATTATGAGATAGAATTTACAACTTGTGTTTAACAAAATTTATTTATTTATTCCTTTTGTTAACAAAAACAACATAAAAACTTACTACATACAATGTACCAATTGGCGTACTGCATTCTCGATGTATTCTTGTGACAAATTCATTGAATTAACTACTTTCTAAAACAAATTTTGTTTTGTAGATAGATCATTCATGTTTCAGAGTTGAAAAGGTTATGTTTACTACAAGGTTAGATTTACGTGTTGCCTGGCGACCATAGATGGCCTTGTATTATATTAGTATTCTAGAGCCTTGAGAATAACAACTGAATTGAGACCGTTTCGCATTAAAAAGTCCTTTGGTCATACCAAGGGATTTTATTAACGCCAATTTGTGTCTCATAATTTTTTTTTAAATTCAATCTTCGCTTGATAAAACTGTAATATTAATAACTTACATTACTTTTCCATTTAATTCTAATCTTTGTCTGCTTTTGCCCGAATCTTACCCTTCTATGGAACCTTCAAGTCCTCAGATTTTAATATAGATATTCAGTTACTAATCTAATGCCATTCTTATTTATAGTCTTATCTTTAGATATTAACATAACACCTTAATAAGTCATTGAGAAACCAGAAATCTGAATAATAAGCATTAGTATTCTTTCAAAGAGGCATTAACGAAAACACTAATCGAAGTACATATGCCTCTAAAGTGACTTTTTTCTCTTGGTATTTATTTAAAAAAAAAAAAATCTTCCCTTAAATCCCGATTGTTCAGTCACCATTTACCCTGCTAAACCCAACATCAATTATTCAAATTACCAAAATTAAATACAGTTAGGCTTTTAATTTTGGTAGATAAAATGTTAAATTTTCTGGTTCCTTTCATGGCAGAGAGAGATCTTTCAGTGTAATGTCCCCAACATGATTTTCATGCAGGAAAGACATAAGAACCAATAAACTTTTTAATTAATTTTTTTTTATTAGTATCATTAATGGATAAAATCGGGTTTGGTACGCCGGTCGGTGGCGCATTATATCGGTATTTTTCGAAAGCAATATTAATCTTTAATCATTAAAGTAAAGTAATGCCTATTTTTTCAGGTAGGCTTAACGTCCAACAACCAAATTAGGTGTCGTGGACGGGGGCGGAAGCACCTACTTTACTGTTAACATTTTTCATACCAATATAAAATTTAGCAGTTATACGCGGGACTCGAACTGGGGTCCTCCCACTTACAAGTCCATGCTCATAACCACTACACCAACACCCGCCCATTAATTATTTATTTATTTTGCAGTGTACAATAAATAGTACATAACAGGAGTTTGGTAGACATGTTCTTATTTATGTTTTTAAAACAATTCCAAAAGTTTTATTCAAATAGAAATCTAATTTCAAATACAAATACAGAAAGAGAAAGAAGAAAAAAACATAAAAGAAAAACTTTTGTTTATAAAAACTAATTTTTATGCGTATAAGAAAAGTAAAATGCTTAATAAGGTGAAGTACAAAATAAACATCACTGACCACATTATGTAATATAAGTCCATGAGAACTAAAGATTCTCAACACTCTAACACTTCTCTAAACTTTATTACGTTAACAATAAAAAAATAAATATTATTGAGTTGTATTCCATTCATTGGATTTAGAATAACTGCCATATCAGGCGGGTAACTTATTAGATATTTTTTTCTAAAATTTAAATAAAATGGACATTCAATGAAAATATGTGGCAAATCATTAACCACACTACCGCACAATGGGCAACCATCATCAGTACTGGTAGCTTTCTTATAGCAGATTCTTATTTGTTTAGAGGGCGAAACTCTTAGCTGGCTAACAATTCTTATTCTATCGAAATACTTATTAAACATAAGATACCATTGAGTGTGATTTTTAAAATATATAGTTTTATAAAGACTGTTATATGTTGAAACCATAACCCTATCCACGTCCGCCGGTACAGCAAATCTTTATATTTAATTATTAATTTTCTTTTTTGTTGCAAAACCAAAATTGGATCCTGCTCTTTCCAAAGCCCTTCACAGCCCATCTTTACAAACGTTCCCTTACTTGAGAGGCCCAATTATACTTTATATTAGGCGCGTTATTATCCCTTGTTACCAACTTTTAAAACAAATTTTGGGAAGTCTGTTGTCACACATAAGTAGAACTTTGATCCACCAGTTTATGACCAATTTAAAAACCTGTAATTCCAACTTACTTCTTCCCGTCTCGAGTCTTAGCATATAACCAAGGGTTTGTTTAGGCCAGAGTAGGAGGGTTTTAAAATATTTCGCCTGGACTACGTCTATATTATTGATATATCTTAAGGCCCAAATTTCACTGCAATACAAAAGAATAGACCTTACTAAGCTGTCAAATAATGTGGTTCTGAGGTCCCAAGAAGGTGATCTAGATTTATATACTGTCTGTTTAACCGAGTTTAAAGCCAGCATCGACTTAGAAATCATATCCTGACTTGCAAGATGAAACAAGCCCGATTTAGATAAAGTAACACTTAAATATCGATAAGAACTAGTAACTTCAATTTTTGTATTTTTATAAAACAAAGATTCCACCCTACCTCTACCGTGACTTTTTTTGAATATTAACGTTTTTGTTTTTACTATATTCACCTCTAGCTGGTTAACCTCGCAGTATTTTTCGAGTACGAACAGTTTTCTTTGAGCTTCGCTGAGCGTAATTGATAATAGCACTAAAATCCCTAATTTATGATCAATCGCAACTTCCTGGCAGTTATTATTAATCAAATATTTTTCCAAATCATTTACGAAAATCGCAAAAAGCAACGGATAATTCGCGTTCTTCATGCGATAAGATAATCAATAACAGGGGCTACGAACTCGTTCAATTTATGGAAAACAACGGTTTTGTTATGTTGAATGGGCGAACTATTGGTGACTCGAAAGGTAATTTTACATTCATTAATAAAATCGGGCAAAGTGTTATTGACTTTATATGGGCCAACTTAAATGGCCTATTTATAGTTAAAGATATGATAATTTCCGATCAATTTCTTATATCTGACCACCTACTTCTGTTCTTATTGTTTGATGAGAACAATACTAGATACGGTATAGACGATGATGAAAATAATAAGATAGAGCCTTCTTTAAGGGAAGTGATTAGATGGGATGATATGAAACTTAAAGAATACGTAAATTATTGGCAAGAGATAGAATTGCCTCAAGTAGGGTCAGTTGAAGATTTAAATAATAACTTGTTTAATACCCTAACCTCCTTGGCCTCACGACTAAATCTAATAACTTACAAAAATAGCAATAGAATTCAGAGGGTTAGAAACCAACTTTGGTTCACGTCCGACTGTATCAATGCAAAGCAATCAATGAATAACTCTTACTGGGACTTCTTGAATAGTGAGTTCGATACAGAAAAATTTACCGTTTTTGCTGAATCAAAAAAAAATACAAAAGAACGGTGAAAAACGCCAAAAATTATTATTATGAAAAGCTAAGTCGTACGTTTAATGAAATTCAAAATTCTGAAAACTTTTGGAAAAATATCCGTTGTTTAAGAAGCTGGGAAGCTATTAAAAGAAATGAAATTAATTCTGCAACTTGGAATCAATATTTTTCTAGAATGTACTCAGCCAAGCCGTTCACTCCTTGCTTAGTATCTGATGAACGCCACCAATTTTTCGATGAACATTTCTCATTAAGTGAAATCAAACTGGTCATTTCCAAAAGTAAAACTAAAAAAGCTCCTGGTCCCGATGGTATCGGTATCGAATTCTTTAAATACATCCCGGAAAATAAAATGTTATTAATTCAAAAATTATTTAATACAATTCTGGACGAAGAAAGAGTTACCCCAGTTTGGAGTAAATCCGAAAGGTTTCTGATATTAAAAAAAGGTGATCCCAAAAATCCGGATAACTATAGAGATATTTCCCTAATGAATACCATTACTAAGCTGTTCACGCAGGTATTAATTAATCGGTTATCTGACTGGTTCGAATACGGGAACCCACTGGTTGAATGCCAAAATGTTGCAGAAGAAACAGAGGATGTATAGATAGTATCTTTACTCTCTCTAGTTTAGTTAATATTCAGTTCAGCAAACCAAAAAGAAAAATCTACGCCACATTTGTGGATTTTAGTAAGGCGTTTGATTCTATAAATCACCGGCTTCTATGGGAAAAACTTTTCCAGTTCGGAATTAGTAGAAAATGGATTTACTATTACAAAGTCTTTATGCTAGTGCAGTTTTTAGAGTTCGCCTTCAAAATGAATACTCTAACTCGTTTCCCGTCTCGCAAGGAGTTCTTCAGGAGACTCTATTTCTCCGTTGCGCATTACATTATTAATGTAATATATTTAATAAATATAAATTTGAGAAGTTTTTTTTTTATATGATTCACTTCTAATTGAGTAATTGTTCTGGATTGAAGAAAATATATTTCTAAGGAACCAATTTTAATTAGCGTAGAATCAGATTGGCGCTTGGTTGTTTTTAGTGCTTTACTGTTATGTGATAGCGGGCCTTCGAGCCTTTGATTTGTATAGGTTAATGTGTCAGGAAATTTATAATCCTGTGGGATGCGCCGTTTCATTTTCAATAATTGTGACACTTATTATTTAATTACATTAATTAAATACACGATAAATAATTAATAACAAATGTGACTTTTGCACAATAATATTATGTTAAGTATTTCTAGCGATAATCTAGTGAGATAATCAGAAAAAAACATTACATAAAATGTATTACCGATCATACAATCGCAGTCAAATATTAAAATCAAGTTTTCTCGAAATTACATTTTTTCATTTAACTCTCTTTTCCCACCCCCCGAGAATTAATATCTTTTAGAAAAGTGTTTGTAACAAAAAGGAGAAACTATTCAGAACAGTGATCAGAGCGTGTACAAGTTTGATTGACGTGGGGTTATTTTTTTTAATTGTTCAGGATTGAATGTTCAGAATGAATCAGATTCTATATATACTGGGTAAATCCCAATTACTTTCTAATGTCAATTGTCTAAGGATTTAATGTGTTTAACAGGTGAAAGTTTTGACTGTTTCTATATTCATTTCTGATTTTTAACAGTGAACAAAAGTTGAACTTAAAATTGAGAAAAAAAATGTAATTATGCTAGAAGTAATTACTTCTTTTTTGATGAAAGACGGTCTAATAAACGGGGGTCTCTTCCTTTCCAAAGTGTGCCCTTCTGAGCTTGTCCCATCTTTCCTTGTGAACTGAAAGAAATCATAATATATAAATTGGTTTTAAATTAAAATTTTATCTTTTCGTCTCATAGTGGGACGAAAGCTAGAGAAAAAAGATGTATGAAATACATTGTGTAGCAATATTTGGTTGTACATTGATATGCTAGATTAACTCAGGCTAATTACATCTTGTAAATACAAAAATTTTGGCTGTATCATTGTAACCCTGAAGATGGCTTAAATATAAGCCGAAATAATGTCCATGAGAAAATGTGTTTGATTTAACAAACTATCAAGAACAAAATTCTTCAGTTATTAATTAAAGTGGTCAAGAATCTGTTTGTTATTAAATTTTTATGTATATGTTTGAAATTTTGTGTTGAAACTTTATATCATTTCCTTAAACTATATCATTGTTGGGATTTAATTTTAGTTAACTGCCATTTTCAAATTAGTTCTATTACGTCAGAATACAGAACAAGGTTTGCAATGTCTGTTGCATGCAATAATAATGGATGATAACAATATTGATAATAATCTTACAGAATGAAACGTGTTTAAAAGAAGTTGGAAATATTATGAGATATAACGTGAGACAAATGTTTGCATGTTTGTCATAATATTATATAAAAAAAAAAGTCGTTTACAAGTAACAACTGTCATCCACTTCAGATCAAACATTGTATTTCTGTTATAACTATTTCTACTGACTTACACACACACACACACCCAGACACAGACCAATTGCTAAAAACCTTGCTTTTAAACTCAGGAGACCTCAACACGGATATTTCCAGTGAAAATTCGATATCGGAAATTTGACACGATTACAATACTTTCTCTTACTGTTAGTAATTGAAAATAAAAATCGAGTTGGGTGGGGGGAAAAGTACCAATCTACCCAAGTTGGTAGTGAACTAAGGGCGCGCCAATAACATAGAATCAATTCTATATTATTTGAAATAATTTGCCACAAATTCCGCAAAACTATCTAAATTTTATTTTTAATGTTTCAAATAAAAGTGGCAGGTTAATAATCTGTGCAGTTAGCAATCCAAGTATAAAGGAAATCCTTGTAGTCGCTTTCAAGATTATTCCAAAAAACTCAGAAACCTATTTTGTTAATTTATACTTCCGGTTAATCGATTTTCCTCAATTCTAAAAGTGCTAATTGATATATAAGCGGTAGAACCATACATTGAATTGAAGTAAAACTTCTGACGAAAACGTAACGCTACCATTCTTTCAGAACCCACCAAAATATCAATTTTCCCGGGAAAACGTATCAAATAAAGTGATGGATATCAAGGTGTGTAGATAATATACGAAGTTTATGAAAAATTGGGAAAAACTGGAAAAACATTCAGTATAGTCGCACTTCCAGTTGATAGATTTTGCCTGAAACCTTGATGTCAGATGCGGTAGTAGTACCTAGATGGAACATCAAATTTGAAGTCATTATGACGTTTCGTTTTTGAATTATTTTGTTCACATAGTTGTAAATAATACTTTGGTCGCCAGTTTAATATTAATTTTTTTTTCTTGTAATCTTATTAAATTGGTTCTTAATTTAAATGTTTATAAAAAAATGTGAAAAGCTGCAAATGCTATGTGTTTTAATTCAAGTTAAATACTCTCTCTCGCTCTCTCTCTCTCTCTCTATAACCTGCTCCATTTGGTATAACCTCAAATCTGTTGTATCTGGGGTTTGTTTTAATCATGTTTTCGCATATTACCGCAGACAGATGTAAACTTCATACAGATCGTCATTTAATAACAATAATTTTTCTTTTATTTCAACGTTATTTTCGTTAATTGTTTTTAACGTGTTATTAAATTTTTTCATTATTCTTACATTTATAGAGAAATGATGTATTTGATTTTGTAAATTTCTTTGATTAAATTTTAATTGCTCTAGAATTTTATCATAATTTTCTCCGTCATAAGCGTCTAAGTTACCGCTTATGCTTTTTATTACGCTTCCTAAACCATTAATAATACCTCTTTTATTTCTTATCTTATTATTAACATTATTGTAGATATTAAATTATCTCTAATTTTTCATAGATTACATTTTTTGTATGATTGATTAATTTACCATAGTTTCTTATAATTTTAATTTTATTTATATTTTTTATTTCATTTTTATAAAGATCACTTATATTTAATATATTAAATAAATTTAAATAATAATTATTTGTGTCATGCAGTTGCTTTCAATAAAGGCTCTATCTGATAATAATGTACAAAGGTGCGTTCGTATAAAAGTTTTGTTTTATATCTGTGTTTATTTATGTAGTCGTTTTATTAATTGTTTTTCGATGTACATTTCGAAAACTGGTTCTGTCTGTAAGTGTCCATGTAGTATCTCAAAAGGTGCAAATTTGGTAACTGAGCGTATGCTGTTATTGTATGCTAGTAAAGGCGCGTTCTCACGAGTCAAGTTTAGTTGACCGATTTTAGTTGATCAGCAAAAGTTGAATGCGACTTGAATCAGTTTTGGTTCATACGTTTCAACTGAAATCGATCAAACCGTTTCAATAACGACACGGCGCACTCTATGAGTTGAAAGTAAACTGATAGGCCAATTGGGCGATTCGGAGGTTCACACTTGTCAATACTTGAAAGATGGCAGGTTCAACTGAAAGATGCGTCATACTTGAACAATAATGTTTGAACCGGTCAAACTTTTCTTGATCCACTAAAAAGTTGATCATTTTTATTGAAACAAAGGTTCTCACTAGGTTTTTCATTCAACTTCTGTTGATCAACTAAAATCGGTCAACTAAACTTGACACGTGAAAACGCGACTATATACTTGAACGATAAAGTTTGCGTTTGTTGATCCACTAAAAAGTTGATCAACTTTATTGAAAGAAAAGGTTCTCACCAGGTTTTTCATTCAACTTCTGTTGATCAACTAAAATCGGTCAACTAAACTTGACATGTGAGAACGCGCCTTAAGGCGTATTTTACTGTATTCTCCATATTGTCGTCTTTAAATTCGTCCCTGTTATTTAAAATTCTTGTGGTCTATGAGAGTTGAGTGCAATCTCTCGACTATTCCATTTGATTCCGAATGTTGTGAGCTTATGAAATGTAGGTTGATTTTGTGAACGTCTAACAGTTCTTTTATTACGGAGTTATTGAATTCTAAACCGTTGTCTGATATTACTTTCCTTGGTAGCCCATAGTGTGTAAAGTACATATAAAGTAAATGATTTTTTTCCCTTTTTTTTTTTTTTTTTCATTTTTTTTGTTCATTATTCTTTCTGATGCTGAGGTGTTGTCAACTTGTTATTTTCCGAAATTATACATAAGTTTTTAATTTTGATATGTTTTGATAGTTTTTTTATTTTGCCTTGAAAAAGACAATATATTTGTCGAAACTTTGGCAAGAATTTAAGTTTTCTTATTTTTTAAAAAGACCGGAAAGAATCTCACAATCCTTTTCCTTCATATAAGTAACGGTCGAGAAGAATCTTCCGTTATATATATTATTAAATTTTAAAATATAAAAAGAAATTGTATTAATAATTTTAATATAAAAGAAATATTTGGAAATCTTCTTATTAAAAAATTCAAAATGTTGTTTTGTATCATTTACAAAGTAAAAAGTATGATTCTCATTAGAGATAGTTTTGAAAGTTGAGAGGTGGTCTTTTTACGACGATTCCTGGGCGCTAGCGTTGCTGGCTCTGTGGGTTTTACTTCGCCGGAGTCTTGATGTCGCTGATATAAATTTTTTTTTAATCGGTAATAAATTATTCAATCAATCAGGATCCGATTGCGAGTGTTAATCCTTCGAACGAATACTGTGCTGCCGGTCCTACCGATTGCGCCAATTACGTTATTAGATTCAAATATTACGTTTTTAAAAAATATAATTCATTTAAAAAAGAAATTACACTATAAACATCAACTAAAACAACATATACAATACTGAAGGCTGTGGGAAAATTATGCTATTATATAGGAAACAGGAAAGGATGGGATCAGCAGTTTTATGAGGTTGTAGTTTTTATAGGTTTATGCCAACGTAATATATATATGCGTGTGTGTAAGGATATGTATGTATGTGTTTTTGTGATTGTATCTGTGCCATAAACAAAATATCCCATTAACGAAAAATCGCCGGAAGCTCCAAGAGGCTTGGTATAACATTTAATTACCTACCACCGGATCTAAAACAAAGGTTTCGGGACAAAATCCATCAAACTGAATTACGACTTTATTGAACGGTTTTTCGCAATGTTCTCGTAAATGGCTCCAACGATTTTCTTTAAACAATGTATACTTTCTTTTAAACTTGGACTGTTAACTACCCAGATATAAATCTATAATTTTTATTTGTAACATCCCCCCCCCCCCCCCAAAGATTTTGTTTAGTTATGCTATATTTTTGTGGGTAAATTTCAAATGTTATACGGGAGTTGGTTCAATGTTGGCGGCTACAATGTAATCACTTCTATACCTGCTTGGTTTGATTGGTTGGTGCTTATCTCCCACCACTTCTATATTTATGTTAAGATAACTAAATGAAATTTGTGTTTAAACAAAAATTGTCATTCTGTATACATTTTTGTATTAACAGGAGTAAGAGAAAGTTGTGTGAGTGTTTCAGACCACATATTTTGTTTTGTTTTGTTTCTGGTTGAAAGATTTATGCTCTGAGATGGTTCAATTTTTTTTGGAAAAGACCATTAAGACTCTTCTTCAGTGAAAAAGAAAAAAAAGAATATAATCTAAATCTATACTGAACTGTGAATTTTAGAGTTCGCTGTACTAAAAAATTAATTATCTCATGTAATTACTTTGAATAAAAGAAATGAAAGAATAATTAATTTACTTACAAAATGTATTCATTTAGCTAACCTAGTCAAATTAATGGCTACATATAAAATGTTAGAACAGAATGATTGTCAGTCTTGCTAGAACCATGAACTCCAGAATAGTTGTTTAGAAACATGAAAAGCGCATGTATAAAGTAAATGGTAAATAGGGGAAGAGAAACTAACAACAGATAGATAAAAATAAACTCGTATAATGTAATAGCTGCTTCGAGTAGTGGGGTCCGATGTCTTTCACGGACCTCCCTCAGGTATCTGGTTGGATTCCTCACTGGGCATTGTGGTTTAAGGAGGCATCTCTATATAATGGGACTTGTGCCTGACCCCTTTTGTAGAGTTTGTGAAACTGAGGAGGAAACACCCATGCATTTGATGACGAATTGTTTGGGTTGTGAGGAGATTAGGTTTAGGAACTTCGGCCGGAATAGGATGTCGGTAGAGGATCTTAAGCTGTGTCTTTTAAGGTTTTGGTCCGATTTGTTCGGTCTGTTGTGAAACTTAGATGGTTGAATCCTGGGCCTGGATTTGTATTCTAGTCCCAGTGGTTGTTATTCTTTAGGGGTAGCTATATGGGCCCTGGGGGGCTTTGGATAGCGTAGGGTTTTGCCCTCCCCTTTCGCGAATAATAATAATAATAGCTATTTATATACCTAATTCAAGCAGATACACGGATCATTTTGACAATGCATAAAACTTTATTTTTTTTTAAACTTTCTCTTACGGCTGCAAGAAGAAGTATTACTGTAAGTGTCAAATTTTTGAAATTAGGGTTTTCACCGGAAATAACATGTTTCTGAGTACGAAAAAATGTTCTTAGCGAAAGGTCTGTGTTTAGGGTATGAATGGGAACAAAATATTTGAAAAACTGAAAGAAAAAAAAAAACATCGCAGAATGCTCAACTTTGGTTTTAGTACCCTAAAGTATTTTACATGAAAACTTAATCCCCCAACTTTTCCAAAACCTCCTTAAAATGAATTTTCCTGTAAAAATGTTTAAAATAAAAGTTGTACTTCTTTACCAAGTTGAAAAAGAAAATTGTTTTCCAGAAAATCGCAAAAAAAAAAAAACTGAAAAATCCATTTCCGGTTGACGACTGATTTTGACTAAAATCTTATTATCAGTTTCCCTTGCAGAACTTAAAGGAACTATCAAGTTTGAATTTCGACTTTCCATTTTTTTGAGTTATGTTGACATATACACACACACACACACAAACACTCAGATATCTTCTAAAAAACACACTTTTCAGACTCAGGGGACCCTAAAACATATATTTCTGGTGAAAACTCGATATAGAACTAACCACACATATTTGAAATTTTACGCCACAAAATCCGCATAATATCTAAAATATGTTTTAGGGAGAAATTTACAAATAAAAGTGATAGGTATATATATATATATCTGTGCGGTTAGTATTCCAAGTTTAAGGGAAATCTTTATAATAGTTTTCGAGATAATTAAAAAAAAAAAAAAAATCAAAAACCCTATCCTGTAGAGTTGCATGTCCGTTCAGCCGATTTTCTTCAATTTTGGAATTCTAGCAAATTTTTTTTACTAAGTATTGTAATCATGTCAAATTTTCAATATCGAGTTTTCATCGGAAATATCCGTTTTGATGCCCCTGAGTCCAAAAAGTGGTTTCTAGCAAATGGTCTGTGTGTGCGTGTGTGTATGCGAACAGCATAGCTTAAAAACGAAAAACCGTAGAGCGTTCAAACTTGATATTCCGTTTAGTTATCATCATGGGATGCGACAGTGGGTCATCTGTCAAAATTCCTCAACCGGAAGTACCACTTTATTAGTTGCTTTTTTACGTTTTTCTCAAAAATTGCTCCAACGATTTTCTTCAAACGTGGAACATCAACTACACATACAAACAGCAACAACTTTTATTTGAAACGTTTCTACGGAAAAATTCATTTAAGGCCATTTCTGGGGGAGAGGTGGGGTTAGGTTTTCATCTAAAGTGCTATTTCGGTTTATTAGACAATTCTATAATCTAAATAATGTTAATTAGAATTAAATATGTTGTTGAAATTCCGAGTTTGAAAAAGATCGGATAACCGGAAGTGCGTTTACTTTACTAAATGAATTTTTCACTTTTTCGCAATTTTCTGAAAAATGGCTCCGGCGATTTTTTTGAAACATCCTATATAAACTAAACATACAAAAATCTACAACTTTTATTTAAAACATTTTTCTGGGAAAATTCTTTTAAGGGCACTTTTGGGGGAGGGTTGGGGTTATGTTTTTCTCTCTAATTGCTATCATAGTTGATTATACAATTCTGTCACCCAAACAAAATTAATTAGAAATAAATAGATGGCCTAAATTCTGAGTTTCAAGAAAATTAGTAAACAGGAAGTGCGCTTTTACTGAACAGTTTTTCCAGTTTTCCACGAATTTCATTAAATTTGGTACACAAACTATAAAATTTGTCAATTATAATTTTGAGAACTGGAGTAAGAGAAAATTGTGTGAGTGTTTCACACCAGATTTTTTTTTTTTTTTTAATTTAAGGCGTGTCAACATCTATGGTCATTGGCGCCCGAAGCCTTCTCAGTGCTCTGGCCAATGTTCTCTCGGATCTAGCAATGCTTCGAATGTACAATATAATATAAGTAGTAGAACCGTAGATTGAATTGAAGTGGTACTTTAGAGGAAAGCAACGTTACTCCTCCCGAATAACCTCCAGAAAAGTAAATTTTCCGAGCTAAATGTTTCAAATAAAAGCGAAAGGTATTTATTTAACGTAGATAGTAAACAAATGTTAAAGAAAATCGTTGGAGCCACTTCCGAGAAAATCGCGAAAATCTGAAAAAACAAACAAACAAACATTTAGCAAATTCCACACTTCCGGTCGATGGATTTCGCCCGAAACCTTCATGTCAGATGCGACGGTAGTTAGTAATAAGACGGAATATCAAGTTTGAGCAATCTGTTAATTTTGGTTTTCTAGTTATTTTGTTCAAACAGACATTTGACGCTAAAAATATTTTATCGCACTAAGGGGACCATACTAACTAGATTTTTTTCTGGTTCAAACTCAGTATCGAAAAGTTGACATGATCGCAAGACTTACCTCTTACAGGAATCAGAGAAAACATACTTATACATTCATAGTATATAGTATGTTCTAAACGTCACCAATAACGGAAACAATTGTTAATTATTTGCTCAGAAATAAATCAATGAATGGATTACAGATGCTCTAAGTTTTTGGGATTTTTATCGCTAGCTTAACATTTGAAACTAATTATACTATTGGCATTGAAAAAATATTTTAATAAAAAGAAAATTCACACGGTCGAAATATAATTAATGCAAATATTAAACTAAATACTTACTATAAATTTTGTGAAGAACGACCATGTGCTATGTAAACCTTCTAGATAAAATTGCATACAAATGGGAAACTTACTACAGACACTATTGGTACATAATGTCTATTTCAGTGTAAAACATGCTGTCTAGTGATATCGCTTCCTAGCTCTGTTAAATATCGATTTACAAACTATTTACAACACCTGTCTCTTATTTAGTTTTATATTCATTAGTACTTACTTCTTTTATGTTTGGAAAACAATAAATAAAAAAGAAAAGAAAGAAAATAAAACCATTCAATTAGGAGTTTAAAACACGTACTTTCTCAACACATCTAGAACCAGGAAGTATTGCGATCATGTCTACTTTTCGAACTCAAGTTTTCACCGGAAATAAATGAAATAGTTTTTAGCGAATGGTCTATGTATGTGTATATATATACTTTTTTTAATTTAAGGCACGTCAACATCTATGGTCATTGGCGCCCGGAGCCTTCTCTGTGCACTGCCGGCCTCCAAGACAGTGTTCTCTCGTTACAGACACCACTGTCTGTCGAGGGTCCTAGGAAGAAAAAAATCTAAGGGCAGCACAGCTGGACTCGAACCCGGGTCCTCCGCGTGGGAGTCCAGTACGCTAACCACTTAGCTATTCCCTTCCTTCTTTATAATATTAATATAAATTAGAAAAATTGCTAGAATTTCATATTTGAAGGAGAACGATTACCCGGAATTGTGATTTTACAGAATAGTTTTTTTAGAAGTTCCTCGAAATTACTATAACCATTAAATTTAAATTTAAGAATACTAACTGCCCAGATATAAACCTATCACTTTTATTTATAAAATTTTCTTTCCCTTAAAAATATTTATATTTTTTGAAAAAAATTCAAATATATGGGGTTACTTCTATGTTAATGGCGCGCTCTTCATTTCCCTGCTCTTTATAAAGGTGGTACATAAATTCTTATGTTAGGGCAAACAAATAATATTTTAAGTGTTAAAGGAAATTACTATTTTATATATAATTGTATTCAAAGTTTCATCCTACCATGGCTTCATTGTTTAGGGTTTGACCGGTTTCGGATTTTCATCCATCTTCAGTGTAAGTTTGCAATCAATTCGTGTAGAGAGATGACTTCAACTATACTCGTTTATATCACAACGATACTGGTTGATTGTAGTGGGGAGGTTATAAGGTTACAGAAGTATCGCGTGTATAAACTTCCTCTTCATTAAACTTTATATATTCTTATTTATAGAAAATACTTTTCAAATTTCTTACCCCCCCCCCTCGACCGCATTGAAATATCATGGCAAAACACAGTGCAAATGTACCTTACACTATGTAACACCTTTACCAAAAGACTTAATTTTAAATTGCCTCTCAATAGACATTATTTATTATATACCAATAGTTAAATATTAACCACAATTTGTACTCATTCTTTGCTGCAGTAATACACGTGACACACCTGCATCTATAATCTTATAACCTCCCCACATACAATCAACCAGTTGCATAAATCAACAATAAACATACGAATAAAGTTGAAGTCATCTCACTACAGAATTGATTGCAAACCTTACTCTGACGATAGATGAAAATCCGAAACAATGAAGCATGCTAGGATGGATAAAATCACAGATGCTTTATTATATATTGCTCATAATACTTCATTAAATAAAATGCAAGGTCAAGACCGGAAGTCGAAACTATTAACATGCAGCACCCACGTCTTTACCTTAGCAGAAAAGTAAAAAGTGCCAACAGTCAAATAAAAAAAAAAAAACTTGGAATGTTAATTTACACGGATTTAATTTCTCTGGTTTTAGAAATGCTACAAAATATTTGGAATATATTGAATAATATTTACGTTACCATAGAAACTGCGTAAACAGTTTAAAAAAAAATATAATATGTTCGCTGCAACTCGTTTGTTAAAAAAGAATCGAACACACTGGCTACAATTAATTATACGCAATTTCTTTGAAGAGGAGAAAAAGCCACTCTACTATCCCAACTGGGAACACTCATTACGAGGACCTCAGCCGAGGACACAAACTGGAGGATGGACTACAGTAAATTATTGCCTTTTTCAGACTTATACGATATGATAGATAAGGTTAGTGAGATTCGGCCTTTTTTTTAAAAAATAAAAAATATTATATTTTTTTCCAACGTTTCGATAAATATATTGTCTTTATCAAGGCATAAAATTAAGAAATGTTAAAAAATCTATTGCACTATTCTCTATGCACTAGTTACTAAAATCTATTGCACCATTCATTACTAGTCTCTGTGGTGTTGAGGTGTTCCCATCCATTTATTTTTTCTAAAATATAAGTTAAATTTGTCATGTTTTGAAGTTTTAACATTTCTTATTTTGATGCCTTGATAAAGACAATATGTTTGTGAAAACGTTGGCAAAAATATAAGTTTTTTTAGTTTTAAAGATCGAATCTCACTATCCTTATCCATTATTTAAGAACGGTTGAGAAGAATCTTCTTTATACGATATAGCCTAAAACATGTAAAAATCTGGTTCAATTGTAGAATAATAGCTGCCCCAGTTTTGCATTTCATATTTATCTTTTTTTTTTTTTTTTTTTGAGGGTTTTGTATTGCAACCATTATGTTTGATCTATTGTACCCTGGAGGTAGCTCATCTATCTCCAGGTTGAGCTCCCTAAGGAATCCCAAAATCCTGGAAGGTTCTAGGGTGGGAATTTCCTCCTCCCCTATCTAATAACGGCCCAGACTAGTAAATCTTCTTTGAATGACGGCATCACAGTCTGTGAAATGTATTGGAGTTTCCTCCATCTCCCCACAGAATCTGCATGTGCCATCATCTTCTGGGCCAAGATTCCTCAGGTGTCCCCTGAGTCTGCAATGCCCCGTAAGAATACGGATCCTGTTCTTACTCAGATCGATGCAGGCTTTCGACCTTTCCTGGTTATATCCACCCAGACAGACCTTGGCCTGCCTCAGTCTCGGGATGGTGTTCCAGAGAGCTCTTTTCGCCACCTTCTCCTTCTTGATTTCTTCTAAGAATACTTGGTCGCTGACTCCGCAAAAGGGCTCTGGCCTAATGAGAGGAGATACAGCGCCTTCTTTTGCCAGGGTGTCGGCTACCTCATTGCCTTCCACGCCGACATGTCTCGGTACCCAGTATAGGGTAACTTTATTTCTTCTGTCTAGGTCGTTGAGCTTACCTAGGCATTCCCATACCATTTTAGAACTGATAACATAAGAATTCACTGCTTTAATAGCAGCCTGACTATCGGATAGGATAACTATCTCCTGATTCCGATATCCTCTGTCAAGGTTCAACTGAACGCACCTTCCAATAGCGTGAATTTAATTGGATAAACAGGGAGCACGTATGAACAATCTCAGGCGCGAACAACTTCATCTCCCACACTATGAAATACACGATAATGAAGTGTCACCACCGTGTGCTATCTTCAATCTAACAACCTGTTATCTATGTTAGCTATCATTACGTTACTTTAACTATCATTACAGTTGTAAAGTAAAAAAAAAAAAAAGAAGTTTATTGTAGGAAAATTTGATTAAATAATTTTGAGCAGAATCATTGTGTATGTAAATACGTATAGATCAGAGAAGACCATCGAAATCAAATTTCAGAAGACTCTGAGCTCCAAACATTTTACACACATATATGTTACATTACGATAAAACAAAATTTACTTCAATAATTAATTTAATTCAGTGTTATACTGCACATGAAACATCCGTATAAACTACACAGTGGAATCCTAAATGTTGTGCTTACGTGTTTATAAAAGTTGACTATGTTAATTAGTATTTAATTGTGAAGTAGTTTGTAAACTTTGTTCCTAAAGTGAATAACTGGAGATAGGTATTTGTGATGCCATCCAGTATTGGATCAGATTTTTTTTTTACTTTCTCTTACTCCTAGTAAAAGAGGAAGTACTGTGATCGTGCCAGATTTTCGAAATTGAGTTTTCACCGAAAATACATGTTTTGGGGTCCTCTGAATACGAAACAAATGTTTTCAGCAAATGGTCTATATGTGTGAGTGTTTTATCAGGATATCACACAAAATCGAAAAGTCGCAAGAAGCTCAAAATTGATATCCCGGTTGGGCACTACCACCACACATCATACACGACGAAGATTTCGGGCAAAATCCATCCAACGGAAGTGTGACTTTACTGAAAACGGTTCCAACGATTTTCTTTAAACTACGTATACTATTTCTCCACATAAATACCTACCACTTTTATTTGAAAGATTTTCTCGGGAGAATTGTTTTTTTGGGTGAGTAGTGGGGGAACAATAATGATTAACTTCCTTCTAGAGTACTGCTTCAATATAATTATCCCAATGGCTACTGCTGAATTTTTTGATAATGTCGGCATTGACAAAGGGAATTTGACCCGGCTGGCGGAGCAAATTATCTTGGATTCCTTAGGAATCCTCCATAATCACATCTACGGTCATTGATAAATAGTATTATTTAAGGCCCTGCGTATTGAGTTTATTTATGTATGTTTCATTCTTATTTCGCTTATTCTTTGCGCTATTTACTTTAGTTTTGTAACGTTTGTGTCTTTTGGACTTGAGATTGTCTCATGAAGATAGATTAGTAATCTGTGTTTTTTATAGCAACTCAATGAAATTGAGCAGCCACATCGACTTGGTTTGTCGCTGTAATCTCTATATAAGATGGTTTGGTAATAAACCTTAGTTACAGCCTCAGATTATTTTTATTTTTCTAAAATGAAATTGCATTTTTTTCTATTATATCCAGACGTTTCGACACTATGCGTGTCATTTTCAAGGGAAAAATTTCTTTTTTTGTTTTTTGAATTTTTTACAATCTGAAATTTAAAAATATATAAGTTTTAATTGTACATATATAAATATTTTTATTATTCTATAATTAAAATGTCCAACAAATAAGATGTACCGACCTTCTATTATAGCAAGTTGTCATATATTTTCATAATTTTGAAACCAGTTGTTAACGTACGTCCAGATGAAATTTTTTGGTTGATTAAGTAACTATATGTTACTAGTCCTGTTTGTTATTTTAAAAAAACTAATTGTTTTTGTTATATTGATTAAAAGAAATATCCTTATAGCTGATGGTTTTTGAGTACTCGTGCTGGGGTAAGGTGAAACTCAAAAATACAAAGTTTAAAATCACTTTAAACATATAATGAATTTAAAAAAAAAAAATTTAACACGAATAATATCCTTAATTATATAATCATTTTTCACAGGCCAAAACTAACAATAAAAAATTTATAGTACTCGCTTCAGCGGTACATATACTAAAATTGGAACGATATTTCATAATATACATAAATATATACTAAATGGTAATATTGTTACCACTTGGTCCCAACTCATACTTTAAATCAGCACGAGTACTCAAAAACCACTAGCTATAAGGCTAATTCTTTTAATCAATATAACAAATTTAGTTTTTTAAAAATAACAAACAGGACTAGTAACATATAGTTACTTAATCAACCAATAAATGTCATCTGGACGTACCTTAACAACTGGACAACTGGTTTCAAAATTATGAAAATTTATGACAATTTCCTATATAATAGAAGGTTGGCACATCTAATTTGTTGGACATTTTAATTATAGAATAATAAAAATATTTATATATGAACAATTAAAACTTATATATTGTTAAATTTCAGATTGTAAAAATTCAAAAAACAAAAAAAGAAATTTTTTCCCTTGAAAATGACACGCATAGTGTCGAAACGTCTGGATATAATAGAAAAAAATATAATTTCATTTTAGAAAAATAAAAAGAATCTGAGGCTGTAACTAAGGTTCATTACCAAACCATCTTATATAACTAAATAATACAAAACAGCCATAAATCTACACCATATAAATATAATTATTAATATAATACTCACATATTAGTTATCTTCAAGATATGTAATCGGGAAATTCTAATACTTTACTCCTCCATCCCTCCCCTCCTAAAACCTCCCTTAAATGAATTTACTCGGAATGTATGTATGGTTAGTATAACAAGTTTAATGAAATTTGTTGGAGTCTTTATGGAGAAAGTCGCAAAAAACCTCTTCAGTAATGTTACACTTCCGGTGAACCAATTTTCTTCAAATTCGGAATTTTTTTTTTGGCATCACATTTCATTGTAATTAATATTATTTAGATAATAGAATGATATAATAAACTTTAAAGGAAAACATAACTCTCCCCCTCCTCCCAAAAACCCCTCTTAAATGTCTTTTCTCGAAAAATGTTAGCAAATAAAGTTGTAGCTCTCTATATGTTATGTATAGTTAATATTACAAGTTTAAAGAAAATCGTTGGAGCCGTTTTCGAGACAATCGCAATAAAACAGAGAAAATCCATTCAGTAAAGTGTCGTCACTTCCGGTTGACCGATTTTAATAAAAACTTTATTGTACGCCGGATCCATAGTAGCACTTAAAAACTAAATATCAAGTTTGAAGTTTGCTGTGATTTTCCGTTTTAGAGTTATTTTGACACACACACATACCCACACCACATACCGAGACCAATTTTTAAAAATCACTTTTTCGTACTCAGGGGACCTCAAAACCTGTTTAACCGATGAAAACTCGTATCGAAAATTTGTGACGATCGTGACACTTCCTTTTACCAGCAATAAGAGAAAGTAAAAACTGACTTTTCAATTAACTAGTAGTCATAAACATCAAATATACTACGATCTATTGATTATTATTATTATTATTAGTCTGTGAGAGGTTTTTGTTGACTTCTTTATTTATAATTTACTTTCGTTCTAGACAACAGACCTATATCATAATAACAGAAGTAAATTATTATTATTATTATTATTATTATTATTATTATTACCTATTTGTCTATGGGGAGGGACCAACCTACACTATCGTCCCACCTGGTCCATATAGCTACCCCAAGAAAAACAACAACAAACTGGGTCTAGAACAAAATGAGAGCCGAGTCTAACACAGCTAAGATTTACCGCAGTCCGAATAATAGGACAACAGCTTTAAAGGGAAACAGCCTAAGCTCTTCCATAGATATCCTCTTCCGACCAAAGATCTCTAATTTTCTCACAACCCAAGCAAACTGATGGATAGGTGTTTTCTCCTCTACAAAAGAGGTCTGGCATGAGCCCCATTACCTAGAGATGTCTCCTTAAACCGCAATGCCACCATTAAGGGATCCAACCAGATACCTGAGAGAGATCCGTGAAAGACAGCAATATCTCACTAATAGCCTTGTCCGGACCCCCGATGAGCATCTTAGAATGCCGACAACCCTCTGAGTTCATCCATAGGAGGGAGGGACGATTTCTTGGTTGTTTAGTCCGATAATTTAACTTACCGTTGCTATAAATGGATTATGTAATAGTTTTTGTTTACTTTGGCAGTACTTATCAATTATATTTGTAATGGCATCCAGCAGAGAGAAGAGAGGCTCTCTCTGGTTAACAGAGACTACTCTCTGACTTAGGCAGGCCAGAGTGGGAGAACCTGTGTATATAAGCACGTGAGAATCTATCTAGAGGATATCTATCAGATTCAAGCATACATCGCATCGTGTCATATCTCTACTCCCACCTTTTATTCTATCAGTTTTATTATAAAGTCCAGAGCAGTAAGTGTAAACTTATAGCTACATTATAACAGTGTCTTCATATCTCGTTCATTCAATCAAACCTAATTTCTCTCCTCAACAACTCCATTATATTATCCCACCGCTGCCACCAATATAATGGAGTTGTTGAGGAGAGAAATTAGGTTTGATTGAATGAACGAGATATGAAGACACTGTTATAATGTAGCTATAAGTTTACACTAACTGCACTGGACTTTATAATGAAACTGATAGAATAAAAGGTGGGAGTAGAGATATGACACGATGCAATGTATGGTTGAATCTGATAGATATCCTCTAGATAGATTCTCACTGGCTTATATACCCAGGTTCTCCCACTCTAGCCTGCCTAAGTCAGAGAGTAGTCGCTGTTAACCAGAGAGAGCCTCTCTTCTCTCTGCTGGATGCCATTACATATTGGATCACTGTCTCCTGATTAATTTTTAGTACCTTTATTCATAATTAAATATAAATTTAAAGGTAACAGTAATGCCTGGAGTTGGAATAGATCCAGAACTGGCGAAGGTGATGATTGAAGTGCTGGAATGTGTTGGCGCACCACTCCATTATGAAATTGTATATCCCGAAAGAAGTGACGAAGAATTTGATTATATGATAAAGTCATTAAAAAGAAATGGTGTAGCAATAAAAGGTAAATCCTCTAGAAACATTACTGAAATAATAATAAAGTGAATTAATAATAAAATATTTGTATTATTAAACATAAAAATATCTTCTTATTATTTTAATGGAAGAAGTAAAGCGGAAAAATAGAAATAATTGGGAAATATATTCTATATTTTAAGTAAAATCAGTTTTAAAAGGAAAAATTGTACGTTGGCGGCAGAAGGGTCAAAATCCAGATACAAGACAACCGTTTGAAGAAAAGGCAAAGCCCTCAGATATTGTCTTTTAACCCTCTTCTAGAAATCATATATAAAGGGCAGGTTTTAACTACCAAGACCAGCATTCTTTTATCAGTATTATTTCAGCATTCAACAGAGTATCATTCCATAATTCGTCTTACAACAGAGTGTGCCAAGTGTTTAACTTCGTGATAGCTAAAGAATATTAAGTACAAGAGTTTCTGTATATATTTATAAGTTATTTCATTTATTACAATTAACTTGTAATTGTTATTCACATTGTTCAATAATACAAATATAGTCAAATTATTTCTTTTAAAATAGTAGTGACTTCTTAATTATTTCTTAATAATCTCTTCTCCAAAAACTTACACACTGATAAGCCCTTTCAATACCGCTCGTACTATAACAACTATACAACTACCCAATCACATAACATCTTGTAACCCTATTTATTTTTAATTTAAGGTAACATTGAATCAAAAAGTATTTCAGAACTTTATTTGGAACAAACAAAAAATATGAAAGTAAAAACAATTATGGATCTTTATGTTGACGTCATTGAATGTAAATCATTTCCCGGCTTGGAGAAGATGGTATGTTATCAATTTTATATTACTTTGTAATATGGAAGTAAAAATTTAATGCTATAGTTTTTTAAATAAAGCAGTTATAACGAAAGGTTAATATTGCAGCTCCTCCTTAAGCTTTAAAAATCATTTTTCGAGGAAAATGTTCCGAAATAAACGCTGTATGCGGAGTAAAACAAAAAAAAAAAGAGGGCCCTCTCTGAGAATCGCGAAGGAACAAAAACAAAAACTATTCAGTAAAGTTGCATCTGACAAATTTAGACAGAAACCTTAACACAAAAAAGTAATTTATCTGCTAATAAAATGTTTCATACACAACTGTTAGGTTTATATTTATTACTATTACTATTAAATAGACTCCATGGTCCATAAAGAACCACCTTCACAAATTACTCCACCGTCTCGATCACATGCCATTTTCCTCCACTGTATCATATTCATTTTTAAAAAGTCGTCCTCAACATCCTTCAGCCAGCTTAATCGGGGTCTTCCTCGTGGCCATCTTCCTCTAGGGTGCCTCTCATTTTATTTCTGGGGGCACACTACCCATCCATTCTATTGCAAATGACCCAAACTCCGATATCATCCCATTTAAATCATCGTCCTTATAGATCTGCTTTAGCTCTGCGTTCTTCCTGATCGTATATATGTTCCATAAAACCATGATAGGACTATAAGTTGTCTGCAGTACCTTTCTCTCCCAGTAGTTAAGCCGAAGTTCATCTATAGAAGCCAAGGGTCCTTGTCTCAGAGCCATAGGTACACAACTATTCTGACGACTGTTTTATAACATGATGACCTTTGCCTTTCGGGAAATGTTTTTTATTTTGTAGGACTGGCCTTATTGGTCCAAAATATCTGTTTTCGGACATGATATCCTGGCCGATCTCGTATCTCGTATAGAACGTAAATATTGGAATTCTTGAACTCCTTTGAAGTATTGCTCACCGACATGCAAATCTTCCTAATCTTCGACTTAGTCACCATGTACTTTGTTATTCTCTTCATTAATATCGAACCCACACTATTCGGCTCTGACCCTTAACTCCTGACAAGCATTTTATAGTGCCACTGCTGATCAGGGCAACATCAACTACATAATTATAGAGACAAATTGCTGCTGATTGATGTGGTAGTTTAAAACAAAAAAACAAACTCAGAAACTCTCTAAAAAATGGGAAGCCCGATTAGCCGTGTGTTTCTTCAAATTTAAAATTCTAATAATCCTTTTAGTTCCTTAATAATTACATAGTGATAGAATTACATATTTTACTGAAGTTGCACTTCATAGACAGCGTTTAACGTTGTACTTCCCTCAGAACCGCCCCCAAAACTCTGTGATAGGGGTTAAAAAGTGATAGGTATTTATTTCGTCTAGATAGTAATAAGCAATTAAAAAAAAGGTCATTCAGTAAAATTTCACTTCCGGTTGGCAGATATTTTGATCGAAACGTTCGTATTAAAGAAGCAAAAGGAAAAAATCAAATTTGAACTAGCTACAATTTTTTCGTATTTGAGATATACTGTTCATACATACATCTTTTGCTAGAAAAAAAAAATTTGTTCATACCCAGGGGACCGACCGCAAAATATCTATTTCCGGCGGATAGTTTAAAAATTTTACTTGATCGCAATACTTCCTGTTAGAGCAGTAAGTGAAAGTAAAATTCCGCAATAAAAAATTTCAATTTAATAAGTTCGTTTTAGCGCGCTGGACTCCCACCCCGAAGTCCCGGATTCCTTTCAATTTTTTTTTTTATCGGAGCTTACACAGCTCACTATCCGGTGATGTACAGTGGTGCTGTCTGTAACGAGAAATTATAGCTAATAAATAATATTTCACTGACCAAATATGAAGAAGTGTAACACCATAGTAGAAGAAGAGACCCAGCCGTATAGGGAACAGTTACCAAATCGGTGGTTAACGAACTACTGAAATCCAGCTAATAATACAATCGGGTCAAACATACTTTAAATTGATTTCTTCATCGAAACTAATTAAAGTTGTTCAACTGGAGAGTTTATGCGGGGGGGGGGCTGCTACACAAAGTCTAATTTAACAATACTTAGTACTTTCTTTAGAAAAACTTTAGGACTTGTACGTTTCCTCATTCGTGCGGCTACATTAAATTCTCTTTTATCTTTCATCAATTTCTATTTTCTTTCTTTATTAGGTTACCTATTTAATTATAGATTCAGTATTTATTTTTAGTTTTACCTGTTTATAAAAAAAAGGTTTTCATTCAAAAATTTCAGTGTTGTATTAAAAACTAGCAAGCTAAGCTTTCAGTCTTTCAATCTGTGCTACGAGAGTGCACAAGCCAACAAGAGGAAGTGCTGCGACCGGGTCAAATTTTATATATATTTATATTTTCACCGGAAACTCACGTTTTGAGATCTCCTGAGTCCGAAATAGTAGTTTTTAGAAATTGGTCTGTTTAAGTAAAAGATTCAAATTTTAATTTTAATAGACGTTTCAGAAGTACATTAAAATCAGTAACTTGGAAATTGCATATTTTGTTTTTTATTTACTCATGCTATTTTAATTTTTTCTATTAAATTGATTATTTTCCTACTAGACGAGAGTTCACAAGAAAATAGATATTGTGATTATGCGACAGAATACTGAAGGGGAATACGTTTCATTGGAACATGAACCTGTTCGAAACGTCTTAGAAAATGTGCAGATTATAACTTATTATAATACCAAGAGAGTTTGCGAGTAGGTATTCTTTTATTTCCTAGTTAAAATTTTCGCTTTATCTCTTTTTAGGTTAGTTGTGGTGGAATGTAATTACAGTATCTAAGTTAATGTTAGGTCCCGGTAAACATTTAGGCAGTGGGGCAATAAGGCTGACAAAGTAGAAGGTAATTTATCTTTCGAATGCTTTGGGGGAAAACTCCAAGGGAGATGGAAGTCTCTAAATATAATTGAATTGTAGAAAATAAATTTATTGAATCAATGAATTACTAAAGAAATAATTGCGTGGGAATAACACAGTATAATATAAACTTTATTTTACAAATGGAAAATGTGAAGAATGATATGGAAACTGAGAACAAACAGAATGATGGGGCATGTTAAACCAATACAGAGCAGGGAGTTCCAAAAAAGAGAGGCTACAAGTGGAGAACATCTCAGTAGGATTAGGGTGGCAAGAATTTGATATGGAAACTGAGGAAAGAGTTTGGCTGGTGAAAGGAATTTTAGGTTTTTAAAAAGGACATTATGAGGAGTAATAGAAAAATGTATTTGCGAAGAATTTTGGGTTAAAGGATTTGATTTTTGGAAGAATTTGATTTCTGGAGATGTTGTGATATCTTAAGGATTCAATATGTTTGCTATAACAAAATTAGAGCAAGCAAAAATATTTCCAAAACTCAAATAAAAAACACTTCCTAGGTTCGGCCACATTATGATATGAATGAAGATAGATATGCCTCGGAAAATTCATTCCTTCTCCCCTCAGAAAAAAGAAAAAAAAAAGAAGGTAGACTAAGGAAGAAATGGATTCAGGACAAAAAGAATGTAGGGTAGCTAAAGGGCTCAGAGATCTAGAAAGGGCTAGAGCGACAGAACATCTTGGTTTCAGAAAGTACTCTGGATCGGTATACAAGTGTCTACTATCTATGTCGCAAAGGTTGATGATGTTGAAACTATCGATTATTAACCTATATAGTGTATCAAACTCATTTTTCCCTCTCCAGTATTTTAACCTTCCCTCTCTGAGCAGTTCCCGTATTATGATCGTATTGTATTAAGTTACTTTGTATTTAATAAACAGTTTTATGTGTAGCTTCACTTAATCGTGTTCTTTCCATACCTAACTATAGTTATGGGCCCGGAGAAATAAAAATAAAGAAAAATTGTAGTTCTTAAAAGTGATAAGAAAAAAAAAATTGAAAAGGCATGCTTAACACCTATTAGAATTGAACCTTTAGGCAGAGAAAATCGACGATTCAAATTGAGGCAGTACTAATTAAAAGCGATCTTTGGAATTACGTAAATGGAACAACACTAAAACCATATGAACCTAAAGAAGCAACTCTGTGGGAACTCAAAGACTGGAAAGCTATATCTTTTATCTATTGGTACTTCGGAATTGAAGTATGTAAAACATCTAACGAAATGTGCAGGAAGTTGCATGAAATTTACCAAATATAAAGGGCCAATTTATTGAAGCAACTTATTTTAAGTAAAATGAAAAGTAACGATGATAAGGGAGAACATGTTAGAAACTTTTTCGGTATTGTCGATAATTAAAAGATATGGATGTTCAAATTAACAGCGATTTATTAACTATTATGTTATTATATAGTCTCCCCGAAGAATAGGGGTTTAAGGGTAAGGGTGAGGTGAAAGAAAATGGAGTCATCGGTTTGGTTGTTAGGTGTTAGGTTAAGAAGTCGGGGTAATGGAAAGAAAAATAGAGTAATCGGATTGGATGCTAGGTTAAGGAATGGGAGTAATGGAATCATTGGTTTGGATACTAGGTTAAGGGATGGGTGTAATGGAGTCATCGGTTTGCATGCTAGGTTAAGGGGTGAGAGTAGAAAGAAAATGGAGGCATCGGTTTGGATGCTAAGTTAAGGGGAGGGGTAAGTGGGCAGCCTAAGTGCTCATCCAGTTCTATGATTGGTCGGCAAGGAAGTGGTGGGGTAAGTGGGCGTGGCTTAGGCGCTCGTCTAAATCTATGATTGGTTAAGGAGTGGAGGAAGGGCAGGCCCGTAACCAAAGAGTCCGGGGCGAGGGGAAAGTTGTCCCCTAAAGTTGTACCCATCGCTAGCTCGCCCATTTCTTGCTATACTATATGTATGAGTAATTTTTGGTTTTTGAAAATATTTTGTTCACACAAACAGATACACAAGAACAGAACATAGACTAAAACCTTTTTTGAGCGAAAAATAAGTACAGTGGTACCTCGTATACGTCTGCTTTAGGAATAAGTTGCGAAACAAATTTCGCTCGATATACGACTTTTGTTCGGTTTCGACGTAATTCAATTATACGCCATCTATGAACAAATAACACTATGATATCTACAATATTCTGACTTTATTTATCTGAATTTATACTGACTTCATTTGGTTTGAAACCAACGACTCTACCCACCAGAAATGATATATTTTGTTGGGGAGAGCCGTTGGTTGGTGCATGCATCTACTACTGTTTCATTATGTGATATGTACAATATAATAACCTTAAAAATCTAAAATAAAATTTACTTTGCTCAAACAGTGTTTAAATTATTTTACAACCCCATTAATATACCATATCAAAAGGAGTTTTTTTTTGTTTTTTACAAGAGAACTGACTAATCATTTTTACATTACTTCTTATCGGAAAAGTTAGTTTGGTATACGTCCCATTCGGTATAAGTCTAACCATCAGGAACTGATTAAGGTCGCATACCGAGGTTCCACTGTATTTCAAAAAGCTTCACACATTCGCAGTAATACTCACAACATTTCTAAGTTTTTTACTGCAATTAATACAATTTAATGGACAAATTTTCCTTAAGAATTAAAATTTGCAAAAGTTTATTTGGGCTTACCGTTAATAGAGGGTATAATCAGTTATAATCTAGAGTTTAACTTGTTCGGCAACGCACTCTCTCAACTAATAATGCTTGTGGGAGCAATTAAAATTTTAATCTAACTGACAGGCTTCTGCAGAAACCTCTTAAAAATTAGTTTTTCTCAAAGAAAATAGTTACAAGTGAAAATGTTAGGTTTCTAACTATGCAATTAATAGCGCCCCAAATTTAAAGAAAATCGTTGTAATCGATTTCGATAAAATTTCAAAAATATCATTCAGTATGGTTGCACTACTTCCGGTAAACCAATTTTCTTCCAATTTGGAATTCTAGCAATGCTTTTAATGTATACTTAGGCACAACCATACATTGTACTGAAGTGGTACTTACGCTACTGTTCCATCAGATCCTGGCCTCCCTCCAAAAAAAATAATTTTCCCGGGAGAAGGTTTCAAATAAAAGTGATAGGTATGCATATAATACGAAGTTTAAAGAAAATCGTTACAGCTGTTTCCGAGAAAATCGTGAAATATTAGAAGAAAAAAACATTCAAGTAAAGTGGAAATTTCAGTTGATGGATTTCGCTTGAAACCTTCGTATGTTGTTAGTACCTAGAATCGAATACAAAGTTTGAGCTTCCTGCGATTTCTCTTATTAGGAAAGTAGGAGTAAGAGAAAGTAAAAAAAGAAGTCCATCTTTTTTAAAGAAACTTAGTTGATTACAGATATGCGTTTAATTATGCTATTGATAATGGAAGAAGCAAAGTAACTTTATTACACAATCAAGATGTTAATCCTTTAACAGAAAACCTTATGAGGGAAGCATTCGATGACGTGGCTAGCAAGTGAGTTATGAAGTTTATTTTATTTATATTTATTGTATACGATGGCCATTTCAATAATTAAGGAGGCAAACGATTATACTTTTAACGCGGTGTATTAAATGAAACCCACAATAATTGATCAAATTTTCCGGCATAAAATCCTCTGTTATCCCCCTATTATATATTTACCTATCTCTCTCTTCTAATTTTTTTCAATGCCGGAAATAAAAAATTCTTTCTCTTGAAGATCTCCTACCCCAAAAACTTTGGAGTGTTCACTTCATTTTTTTTGGGGAGGGCTGCCCAATATAAAGATTAAGATTATAATATTATTGAGCTGTTGCGTCATGTCTTCGTTGTTGTAAGCAACATAATGATTCCTTACGGGTACCAAAACAAAAAGAAATCTGATTGTGCGAGAGAACCAGGCTGTAATGCGGATATGGCAGAATTTTCCGGTATAATTTTTCAGTTAAGTTTAAAGAAAATCATTGGAGCCGTTTGCGAGGAATTTTGGCAGCTAAAAGTTCCTGTCGGATCCTATGTGATGACTAAACGGAATATCTGTTCACTTACACACATAAAGACCATTTTCTAAAAACCAGTTTTTTTTATTTACTCAGTGGACTTCAAAACGTGTATTTCCAGTGAAAATTCGATATCGAAAATTTGACACGACCACAATACTCGTAACAATTGTTAGAGAAAGTAAAAATAGCATAATAACAATGGAGTAAGTGCATACTGTATTAGGAGCACCATCCCGATCTACTACTAGCTGTATTATCTTAAGTCTATGTTCCATTTCTATAATGCATAAGGGAAGGGATGAATTAGCTCAGTGGTTAGCGCAATGAACCCCCACGCGGAGGTCGCGCGTTCGAGTCCAGCTGTGCTGCCCTTAGATTTTTTTCTTCCCAGGAGCCTCTACAGCTCACGCATAGCTGATGGACAGTGTTGTCTGTAACGAAAGAACACTGTCCGGAGGCCGGCAGTACAATGAGAAGGCTCCGGCGCCATTGGCCATAGATGTTGACGCGCCTTCAATTAAAAAAATATATATACAGCATAATCCTTGTTCTGGACATGATTCGGTTGTATGGAACAGAAGGATTCTGTGTACAGTGTAGTTTTATCTTAGTACTTATTACCAATGAATTTATTATGCAAGTACCCATTACAATGAATTTTTAGATACCCAGATATCCAAGGAGAAAAACATAGCGTAAATCATGGACTGAAGATGTTGGTAAAAGATGAAAAAGCATGGGATGTTGTCATCACTAACAGTGTGTTCGGCTCAATGCTTGTCTCCATTTTGCTTGGAATGATTGGTATGGTGTTTTAATATATTTTTTTTTTTTTTTTTTAGAATTATTTATTTAAGCATAGTATCGAAATATTTATGAAATGGCTGCACCTTTTTCTTTGTTTCTGATATCAATTTCCAATTCTTATCCATCATCATTGTTTAACCAATCTTTTCACTGCATTCAAAGTTAAAGCGAACACATCATAGCGAACTGATTGATGAATCATAATAATTGATTTTGATGCTTATTGGTGAAAGGAATTCCCCATTTCTACATCATCTTAGAACTTCTGAACATGGGTAGCATCGGAAGTGTTTGAAACAAGAAAAAAAGGAAGCAAGGTTTGACGCAATCTCAGGTCCCATCCACTGTGCTCAATGAAGGAAAGGATTTTGAGTTTCGGACTTTTTTTAAACAAAAATAAAAAAACTTAAATTTTTGCCAACGTTTCGACAAATATATTGTCTTTTTCAAGGCCTACAACATATAGATACAATAGGTTATTTTTTGAAAGTAATAATAATTAAAATTATGGATTAATTTAACATAACAAGCACTCACTAAACACCATACTGAAAAAAGACACGATTTTGACTTTTCTAACACCATTATTTTGGCAACTGAACGTAATAGGAAAAAACTTAATTTTTTAGAAATGCTTTATATAAAAAAAGAGAAAAATTCTATTAATTATAGGACAGATACCAACGGTCTCTCTTTAATTTATCATAACCTGATTTCTTAATCCCTGACCTTGTTTTTCCAAATAGACCCCTTTCTCCTCTAGTCCCGTTATAAATATACCTGCCTGCCTTTCACTATGGTTTATTCTTTCACTTTTCTCTGTGTTGTTGAGGTGTTCTCAACTTTTTAGTTCTAAATTTTACATAAGTGTTCAAGTTGGATATGTTTTAAAGATTTTTTAGTTTTTATATTTTTTATTTTTTATGTAAGTAAACCAAAAAAATGTTTTATAAATTAATCCATAATTTTAATTATTATTACTTTCAAAAAATAACCTATTGTATTTATATGTTGTAGGCCTTGAAAAAGACAATATATTTGTCGAAACGTTGGCAAAAATTTAAGTTTTTTTATTTTTGTTTAAAAAAAGACCGAAACTCAAAATCCTTTCCTTCATACAAGTAACGGTCGAGAAGAATCTTCCATAACTGTGCTCAATCCAATTCAGTATAGCTTAAAAATTTGATTAATAATTTAATTGTAATACATATTTTTCTTAGTTAATTTATTAAAAGATGCCATTGTTTCAGCTTTGTAGAAAATGCCATCAAACCCAGAACTTTCTGCAGCCAGTCGGATGGACTGGTATATAACGGATGTACTTTTTTATTTGAAAAAAAAAAATTATATTTCTAAGCACCTCTATCCTGTCATCATCCATTCTTTTGGAATCCAGCTCAGATCACTATCATGAAATATAATACTGCTTCATTTTCCCTGCAGTCCATAAGTCCTAAATCCTTTTTTTAAACTATTCCTACTTTTCTTGAAGGACTAGGTTTCACTGCCATTCTGGAAGAAATTTTTTATTCGGAAGTAATAAAAATTGATTTATCCTTTCATCTGAAATCCTTTTCCTTTCCTGGACCAAAAATTTGAGGAGCATCCACAAGGTGAATAAATCGAAACATGGATGTGGAACATTTCTTTATTACACCCATCATAAGACTCTTCACAAGACGCCGTCATAAAATATCTCAGACTATCGTTGGAACCCCATTACTACTGTTAAAGAGGGCAACCAAATCTTCAACTGCCCTACTCAAGCTCCGAGTATGACAAGAGTAAGCAAGTCATATCCATCCTTTAGCGAGTAACTTGAATTTATAAGGAAGGAAGTTTAACCTAAAAATAATGAATAATTAAGAAGCCTCAATGAAACACTGTCTGCAAGTTATATCGCTATTCTGTCGCGCTGTAACAGATCTAAATGTCTACAACATGAGGACATCATAACTTTTAACAAAGTGAGCCAAGGAAGCTCATTAGATTCCTCTTCCCTAAAAGCGTGCCATCTTTAGACTGTGGGCTGCAACTTTTAAATTACATTATTCCTTTAAATTCCTTGTACAATTTCGTGCCATCATAATGCAAGATGGCAGAATATTCAAGGCAGGATTGATGTAGCAGTAAATGTCGGAGAGCATATTGGGCTCTTGTAGCCTAAATGCATCCACAATCTAACAGAGACATCGAATACTAGATAAGATTAAATTTTGATATAAGTAATAAATAATAGGTCTTTCAGTAAGCACGCAGACACACAAACACATTCTTATTCACTACACATTGAATATTTTAGCAACTCACTAATACCTAAAGAAATATTACCATTATTTGTACAAAATACTATGGGAACCACACTAATTCTTTTAGGCCACACTGAATTTAGCTTTATAATCCACTCCCTATTCAAACATCCATTCAAAAAGGACATTTTACTTTTCTCTTACAGCTAAGAGTTAATTATAAAACTATGCCGACTGCAGTAAGAGAAAGGCTTGTTATGTGTTTGATACCAGATTTTGTGATGTAATTATTACAGTATTTATGATTTTCTTGATAATACGAAATTTTGTATTTGGAAAATTTTTGTTATTTCCATTTTCAAGATCCCAATTATTTAATTATTTTTACGAATATTTTTAGGTGGTCCTGGTTTATTGGCTGAAGCCAATGTAGGTGATAGATATACAGTATTCGAACCAGCTTTCAGAAGCGAATGTATTTCACCTGCTGGAAAAGATATAGCCAATCCGACGGGTTTCATTATGAGCGGAGTTCTAGCCCTTGAGTGTTTAGGTTATGTTGTGAGTATTTAGTTATAGTGGCTGTGATGTTGTAAGAATAAGAATAAAGATACTCCTTAAAAGAGATGTCCAGTGGACGTTAGCGAGATAACATCATATTTAGTTGTTCTCTTTAAAATGAGTGATTAAGTTAGTTAAAGTGAGTTTTGTGAATTTGTTTTTTTTGCAAACTATTTCCTTTAATTGTTTTGAAGATTTTGGTAAATTTTGAACGAAATTCAACTGTCAGTTTTTGCGATATTAATCTGTTAATTAATTATTTTATTTCATACCATTAGCAGAAATTTCACATGTGCTGGAAAGTAGGCGAAGCTTCAAATCCCCTCTTTTAATCCAGATATATTTACTAATTAGTAAACTTATTCAAAACGGACAAGCACTAAGTAATAGTTTAGTTCTCAACACTTTGAACTGTGAGAACTGATAGTTTATAAAACCTATTCTAATTCTCCATAATATTATTTTGTCTTTATATTAAACATGCCTCTCTCTTTGGAAGATATCATGTTAGCTATTAACCAAACTACTGACGAAAGTAAATATTTGAGTAGAAAAATGGACTAGTTACAGTCGACTATTGCTAATTTATCCCAGCAAATTCAGAGCTTTCAATTAAAAAATAATGAATATGACAAAATTGTAACACTACAACAATCAGAAATTGAGTATTTAAAAAAGAATTAAAAAAAATAATGTAATACTTTACAATATATCTGCAAAACAAAACGGAAAGAATGATGATATTTTCAAACTGTTAAAGAAATCTGTTCAGAGATTGGTGTGATTATTCCAAAATTAGAAGATTTAACATAATTTTCTGTAATATATCTGGTATTAATAATTTACGTAATACACATTTACTATCTAGTAAAATTGAATTGTTCTCAAGTATTGATACTTTCTGTTCCGTTGAAACTTGGTATTCTGATGTGCTGAACATACCTACTTTTTTAAGCAATTATTCTTATTTTCATGTAAAAGCATTAAAGAACTCAAAATTTGGTAAACCATGCGATGGAATTGTACTGTTATGTAGGATAGAAATAAATTCTCAAATATCTTTAATGGAAAGTAATGATTGGTGTTTTAATAGCAAAACTAATTGTGGACAGCAATGTTCTTGTGATAGGGTGTCTATATGGGAGCCCATCTCAAAATATCGATACATAGATTGAGATTTTTACTGGGAAATCGGCCGTTTGAAGGAAATTTTGCCCACTTACACTGTGTTGTTATTTTAGGAGCTTTTAACTGTAGGATATGGAATCTAGAGTTATCCGAAGAATGTATATTTTATGATTCAACATTAGAGTGGCCAAGCTTTCCCATGATAATAAACAAAGTAAGAAGGGAACCATGCTTCTCGAAGCAACGGATAATTTAAATTTTGAAATTTGTAACGGCCGAACTAGATCAGACAGGCCAGCTCATTTCACGTTCATGTCTACTCTTAGGAAGGGCTTGATTGATATGGCATGGGTGAATGAATTTGGTTTAAAATTGATAGATGATCTTAAAGTTATCAGCTGTTTTGAATTTTCTCCCCATAGTGCGATTCATCTTAGTATAGTTATACCATTTGTGATAATCATGTTTTAAAACCGGCACATAGTTTTCAAGAGTATTCTGTAATAAAATGGGATTCAGAGAAAAGTATAATTTTCAATCATTTATTAAAACTTATGATAATATCTATTATACTAGTACAGAATTAAATAATTTATATAACAACTTTAAAATTACAATGAAAGAAATAGCAAAAGAATTTGGTATGCTCAAAATAATTAACAATAGTAATTATAATTTGTACAATAGGAATAAACCTTGGTTAGATTCAGGCTGCAAAATACGCTATAAACAATTGAAGCAACTCTATAAAAATTTAAGAAAATCAAGCTATTCCCAAGAGTCGTTCGCTACTTACACAATTAAAAAAACAGTATTTTAATTTTATTTTAAAAAAAATTGTTACGATGAATTATTATCTGATTTTTCTCCGGTCAAGGACTCAAAGCAGTTTTGGGGCGTAATAAACAAATTCTCTGGTAGACCACCAACTATTAATTCTATAAAAATTGACGATTGGCTAGATTATTTTAATAAATTTTACTGTAATTTGGAAAAAAAAACATCATTTTCTATTTCAATATAGGAGATCCGCTTCTCGATTCAAAAATAACATTATCCGAGCTATCCTGCAAAAATAACAAAAGTCCAGGGAATGACGGTTTGCCTTATGAACATTTAAAAATCTGAATGCTGAGTGGGAACACTATCTTTTAAATCTATACAATACTGTGTTCTTATCGGAAAAGTTGCCTGATCAGTGGTCCAACATTATCTTTACGCTCCTCTTTAGGAAAGGAGATAAATCCGACCCCAATAACTATTGCAGTATCGCATTATTTAATACAGTTGCAAAAATATTTACATCTATCTTAAAAGAAAGGCTTTATGGTGATATGAAGTGAACAATGTAATTCCTAAAGAACAATCAGGATTTAGGAAGGGCCGCTCAACAGTGTACAACTTATTCTCTTTATCCTGTCTGGTTGCACTCCACACACAAGTAAATAAAAAAACTTTTTGCCATTTTTGTGGACTTGCAAAAAGCGTTCGATAACACTAACCATGAACTATTCTGGAACAAACTTAATCATCTGGTATATGCAGTAAATATATAAGACTAATCAGCAAATTATATGACAACGCTTTAATTTAAAATTAAATAACAATATAACTTCTGAATCATATAGCATTAACAAAGGAGTTCTGCAAGGTGACTCGTTATCCCCTTTACTATTTTTAATCTATATTGCAGATTTTATAGACTTTTTTCATTCTAAAGGACTCAACGGATGTAAAATAAATGCTTCTAACAATTTGCTCTGCCTTATGTTTGCGGACGATCTGGTTTTGTTTGCCGATTCCGATTCGGATGCGCAATCTAAAATAGATGTCTCTCAGAATATTGTAAGCTGAACAAATTAACTTTAAATATAAAAAAAACTCGAACTGTTATCTTTCGTTCATCTCCTAAAGTGAAAAACTTCCCCCACTTATTTATGAGAGTCAAGCAATAGTATGTAAATAATTACAACTATCTTGGTGTCTATTTCTCTTGCTGCGGAGCATTTAGTTCTGCGTCTAAATATTTCTTTAGGTATTAAAGCCTTAGGGAAAGTGAGGGAAATATTAATAAAAATAAAATCAGACTCATGGGAAGCCAAAATCAGACTCTACGAGTCAATAGCAGCTGCCACAGTTCTCTATTCTTCTGAGCTGTGGTCATTGGAACATTTAAATGTAACTGAAAGAGTTCAAATTTCCTTTTTTAAATTCCTATTTAATCTTCCTTTTAATACGCCAAACCACTTTATCCGATGTGAAACTGGCTGTAAAGATATTCGTCCTGTAATACTAGAACGTACCCTGTATTGGGTAAAGGTACTTCCAAAGATATTGCTTTTTGAAAACTATAAACATTATACTATAAACATTGTGAGGCGATAAAAAAGCACTGGCTCCTTCATCTTAGTAAAATAATGGCCATGTTGGGGTATCATAACATATCCAACTTCTTACACGCTGAGCAGCTGCTACAGCAGAAGAAGAATATTTTGGAAAGATGGTCGAATCATCTAAGTTGTGCTGATTTTGAGCAAGTCTTCAACTCCAAATATAACCCTGTCTACAGATGCTTGTTGTCTACCGAAATAGCACCCTTTTATGTTACCACCAAGTTTCCAATCAAACAACAAAGATTAATAGCACAACTCAGTTATCCGTTAGAATTTATTTTAATGGGGAAAAGTATACAACTGACACATCTAGTAAATGTGAAATGTGTAATCTAAAAGAAAAAGAAACTTTACATCATATTTCTTTATTTGCCATACTTATAGTGGATACAGAGCGACATTACTAACAAATTATATTGTAAATGCTGATCTAAATACAGATATCATATCAGTAAATACCATGTCAGTAAAGCTTTCAATTACATTGTTCTAAAATTAAGAAAGTTTTATTTTGATTGTTTTGAGAGGTAATTATTTCTTTCTTTTTTATGAGAAGTATTGTACTATTTTATTTTATTTATTTATTTTGAACTATTATTTTGGGAACTGTATTATCTTATGCCTTGTTTGAAATTTTGCAACTATTTATCTATTTACTTTTGGTTGTAGAACTGGCAACCCCCTGTAACTTGCTATTGCATAAATACAGATTTATTTATTTACTCCTTGAAATGCCAAGAGATTTTTTCCTTGATATCCTGGTTCTTTTTTGTGATCATAGACCGGTTTCAGGATATTTTGATAAAACAGTACGATAACACAGACTTGACAGAGTAGAGTCAAGTTTACACCCTCAGTTTTGTGTGCGTATAAAACTGAGTGCATAAACATAAAATATAAAATGAAATGATTATATAAATTTTGATCTGTAAAAGTTTATGTTATTGCACAGTTTTATCAAAACATCCTGATGATAGGCGAACGCCCGAATTCAGTCGATGACCACAAAATAAGGTAGGCTATCACGAAAAATATCTCTGTTGCTTTTAGCTCTGCGGGTCCAACCTCAAAATTCTTAAAATATATTACTACTCATAAAATATGGTATTATTTATAGGGTATACACTTGTTAATTAGCAGAATTGAATAGAGATTTCAAGAGTTAAGGAGTTGGAAACTGTCTAGGCGAGAATGTTGGTCGAAGATAAATTAATGATAGATTCGATTTGAATGTGTGTTGATTCTTGAACCCAGAAAAACCATTTGCGGACCAGAATTGTTATTAGTTAACTTATGTGAAAATGGCCGCGGAACACTGAATGACCAAGGCAGTAAGAGGAAGATTAAGAACATGCTGGTAACTAGGAATCCAGTAGATGATGGTAGCTGGGAACTAGAAGATTGTGACTGCAGGTGCGGAAATGATGCAGTCAGCCACAACGGAGAAGTCTGACAGTGTCCCATTTAAACCGGCCACTTTTGAAATAACTCTTAAACGAAGAAAGACATCAAAAAAGTGAACATAACGTTTGTTGAAGCATTTGCGCTCTATTTTATGATGGTGTTAATGTTATTTGATTTTATTGCCGTCTTACACCTGAAATCGGTGGTTGAAATTTGCAATTTCTTTTTGACCCTCACATTTTACTACTGTATTGAAAACTACTCAAAAAAATGAGGTAAAATGCCGTTAATTTCATTTCAATATTTCAAACCGTTGACGAGATTTTCAGTCATAAAGATTCAATTTTCGTCGTTTTCTTCCTATTTCTTTGTTTCATAAACTAAAATTAAAGGCGGATTTTCTTATTAATTTCTAATAAATATGAGAGTTCAATTGCTGGCAATACTTGAAACCTATTTTAGAACCATATGGGACTTAAAAATCAGGTAAAACATCATTAAAACAAAACAATATTCCAGTTTATTTACAAAAATCTATAAAAAAAATATCCGGCTATCTGGAAGGTCAGCTTACCCCTCTTGAATTTTTTTCATTGGGGATATCTCAAAGAAAAAATTTATGCGTGGGAACCAACAACTCCAGAAGCACTTAGAGAAGACTTAATCCAAACCTGCTTAGCAATTCTGGCAGGTTTTATACGGTTAGCAACTTCATCTGTTGGGCAGCGACTACGCTTGTACCGGTTAAGCCGAAGAGGTCATTTTGAATAAATAGGAAATTTTTTTTTTATAGATTTTTGTAAATAAGCTGGAATATTATTTTGTTTTAATGATGTTTTACCTGATTTTTAAGTCTCTTATGGTTCTCAAATAGGTTTTAAGTGTTGTCAGCCTTTGAACTCTCGTATTTATTAGAAATTAATAAGAAAATCCGCTTTTAATTTCAGTTTATTAAACAAAGAAATAGGAAAAAAACAACGAAAATTTAATCTTTATGATTGAATATCTCGGCAACGGTTTGAAATATTGAAGTGAAATTAACCGCATTTTTCTTCATTTTTTTTTGTAATTATTTCAATACAGTAGTAAAAAGTGAGGGTCAAAAGGAAATCGCAACTTTCAATCACCGATTTCAGGTGTAAGCGACAATAAAATCAAATAACATTAACATCGCAAATACTTCAACAAACGTTATGTTCACTTTTTTGATATCTTTCTTCGTTTAAGAGTTATTTCAAAAGTGGACCGTTTAAATGGACCCTGTATAAAAAAGTACAGCCCACCCACGAGTAATCTTTGGGTCGAAGTAGATGACCACACATGAGTTGATGTTGCTGATTGCTCCATGAGTTTACTTTGTAAGTTTATACACTATTAGTTTAGGAGTGTTTAAACCCTTATAACAAGATCGGACTTTATAACAGCGTTCTAGAACGAGCAATTTATTTACATTTTATTTATCTCAACTACTAATTTCCCCTACTAATTATAGGGGAATTGCCCTTATAAATAATGTAAAAATTTTTACTCGAATTCTCACCAAACGGCTGACAAATTGAGTAGAGAATCAACAGATCACTCCTGAAGAACAAGTGTGTTTCAGAAGGGAAAGAGGATGTAGAGATGCTATTTTCTCTTTGGCCTCTTTAATCAGTATTAATCTCCGGGTAAAAAAAGCGAAACAGTTTGGGTTATTTGTGGACTTCCAACGCGCTTTTGATTGTATTTTGCATGCGAAACTATGGGCGAAATTGAATGAAAATTCTATTTATGGTAAATGTATAAATATAATTAGAGTCTTATATGAGAAAGCCGTAATTTGTATTGACAATGATGGAGCATCAACAAAGGAATTAAAAGTATCAGGGCGCACTTCAAGGAGAAAATCTCTCCCCTCTCCTGTTCTCACTGACTTGTGCGACATTGTTCGTTTTTTTCAGGAATCATGGTGCGGTTGGTGTCAGTGTTAATGAAAAGAATGATGTCCTTATGTTATTATATGCTGATTTGATCGTGATTCTGGGCTACTCATGGCAAGATATTCAATTTAAGTTGGATTTGTTGTATAAGTATGCTGAGGGATACTACACTTCTTTTAATGGTTAACGTGGATAAAACGAAAGTCTTGCCTTTCCATAAAGGAGGAATTCTGGGAAAATGTAGGAAGGTTTTATATAATAAAAATGAGATTGAAACCGTCAAAGAATTCAAATACTTAGGCGTAATTTTTTCACCTAATGGCAAGTTTAAAAAAGCTAGTGACCCCAGCACGGCATTAAGTATGACAGCATCAACTAGGGTTAAGTGCATTCTGTGTAAGAGTAAGTCCGACTCCTGGGAAGCCAAAGGAAGGCTGTTTGACTCAATGGTCGCTAGTGTTCTGATGTATTGCGGGGAGGTATGGTCCGCTCCTTATGTCAATTCACTTGATAAAGTTCAGATTCACTTTTTTAAATCCTTATTGCAGCTGCCCAGAACACTCCTGACGCCTTAGTTAGAATTGAAACCGGTAGGGTTCATCTTGATTTTCAGGTATTTGTCAGACTGATTAATTGCTGGATGGTCACGCTACGGATGGGTGATACCCGTATTCCTAGACTGTGTTATGATAGATTATACAAATTAGTTTACTACCAACAAATGCCTTTTAATTGGTGTAGTTCTCTTCTGATTTCACTTGAAAAAATTGGAGCAACGGATTTATGGAAATGTAACAACTATATCGAAGTGAAAAAAAGTAAAAACACATTAATTAACGCTTATAGGTCGCACCTGATAAGTTTAGACATTAATAAAATTTATAACTGTAAATATAACAGCTAGGGGGGGGGGGGATATATTAGGTTTGTCAGTAATTTTCATGATGAAGAATCTAATCTAAAGTTAAATGTGGAGTTTGAATTTATAATAATACTTTCTCAAATAAGAGTAGCCAATGAAAAATACCCAAGAGTCATTTTAAAAAATAAAATTTACAAATTCAATCCTGAAGCTAATTGTAAACTCTGTTCAGATAACCTGCCTGACACTATAGTTCACTATAGTTCTCTTTTAAGAAATTAAACCATGCCGATCAATGACGGCCCGAAATACATTTCCCTCAGCACAGATCAAGTATTTCCCTCAGCACGTCTACAAAAACAATCATGGGACTCTATCAAGGCTTGTCACTTCTCGGTGACCTGACTAAGAACAAAAATATTGCAGGATATATCTGTAGTAAATCCTCGCCACGACAGAAGTGACTATAATCTTTATCGATTATATATTAGTAATATGTATTTTTGTTAGCTTCTTTCTTCTTTCCTTGTTTATTAGTCGAAGCCGGGGACCCCACACCAGCTGTGAGACTATTGGTGGGACGAAAGTGCCTTCAAAGCAGCCTGGCTAACGGAGTATATGACCAATCTCCTCCGCATCCTTGCCTTAAAATCTTCTCAGCACAGAGTTGTTAAATCTAAATAAGTTTTGTTAGTTTTCTAACTTCGTTCAGATTGAAAGTTATTTTAAACTTAATTTAACTACTTTTATAAACTTTTATAAACCAAGACAATGCTTTTTTTTTTACATTCTGTTCTAGAAACAAGCTAGCCAGATACGTCAAGCTTTGGAAGAAATATTTATAGAAGGTAAAGCACTTACACGGGATCTTGGTGGCACAGCGTCAACCACAGAATTTGCCCGAAACTTGATACAGTGTATAAGAAACTCAGGTTGCGTTGTTCATTGTAAATACGATCCAATTCCACAAGTTCCTCCTATACCACCGAAACCAGCACCGTATGATCCAAACACTGACAGACAGTTTATGCCGCATTCACTAAATTAATTGCATTCACTTTATGTATGTTTATGTTCTATTAAAACATGCCTGTTCGAAGCATTGATTTTCTTGTCTCTATAGAAACTAAGATTATGGTTTATGATTGTTTTTTTTATTTATTTTACTTATTTTTCTACGTATCTTGGCTCATACCTGCCAATTATAAAGGAACGCTACACTTAATAAAGAAAAACGAGAAAAGAACTGATCACGGACAGACACATAAATACTATCCACCAGATATATACATACTGTAACGTTTTTCCCTCCAACTAGCTACTGCAACTAGTTTTAAGTGGGTTCGTTTAGATAAAATACTCTAAACTTCAATAATGAAAACACCCGTTTATTGTTATACACAATAAATTACAAAATACAACACTTAATAATAATTACTTCACAGTTTAAACCACAAAAGTTCACTTTGTTCATTTTTTATACACTTTCCACAAACGTACACTTAGTTTTTAACTAAACGTACACTTAGTTTGTAACTGGAAACTCTGCAAAACTCTCTGCGGTCCCACTATTTATTCCGGTGGAGAATCTTCTAGAATTTTCTCAATCCTTCCAGAAATAACTAGAGCGCGTCGCCAGCGCTTCCTAGCGGCCACTAAGAGAACTTGAGGTTCCTACTTCCTCTCCTGTCCACCACTGGCATAATGCACCACTGGCTGAGTTACAATACACTTTATATTGTTATATTATTATTACCCGCAAGGGGCAGTTGTTGTGCGCAGCTGCTGGGGTTTTTGCGCTCCTCCGGGTTCCTAGCACAGTACACGCGCGCGCGCGCACACACACTCACACTCACAGTACACCTTCTATAAAAAACGCTGACCAAGCACATAGACATGTTGAATATGTGGGTGGATCCGCAATCCTGGATAACATCTGGTATTTTATACGTCGTAGCATGCATATTCATTTCCTTCCTGACCGGTTTCGAATTTTCATCCATCTCAGAGTAAATTCACCAAGTTCGTGTAGAGAGTTCACTTCAACGTAATGTTTCTGTTGCACTCACACTTGTTGGTTTTATATAAGTATGCGGGGAGGTTATAAGGCTATGTTACTATGTGTGTGTGATTAATGACAAAATTGAATTATTATAAATTATGATTACACATTGGAAAATAGTGTATGATAGATTTGTATTCTTTTTGCAGAATACTACATAACTGAATTTTAATAGTGAGGCAAATTGGAGAAGACATTAAAACAAATATTAGAGGAAATCAAATGTATTCGTTTTTATTTATCATGCTTATTTTTAAATGATATTAATTTATATTTAAATTGCAGTAAGAGTATGAGAGATGTGGTGGCATTTGTTAAGAATAGGGCACGGTAGGAGAATTTAAAAATATCATGCAAATAATCTGTATTTTAGTCGAGGGAAGAAGAAAATTTGGTTCCACAGGTTAGAATTTAATAAGGGATTCATTCATCATGCATCATGCTTCATTTTTTTTTTGTAGAGATATTTATATATATATGCATAGATATGTCTTTGATACTAATTGATGGTATGTTTGTAATACAGTTAGGTGTGAGGAATGACCTTAAAGAGTGTGTCTGAGTTATAGTTTATTTGGTCATTCATTATGTTTTTGTGGACAGTCTTGTGATTGTATATTTCTGTTTTTTCTAGAATGTCCATTCGTCTTCCTTTTGTGCCTTGATGGTAGGTCCATTGATTTGTCTATACTTTGCGGTTCGTGGTTGCTCTTCTAAGGTGGTTGGCATAAGTGGAGTCGGTTTTGTTGTAATTGTATGAGCGTAGGTGTTCTTTAAACCTGTCTTTGAGGCGTCTTCCGGTCTGGCCTATGTACGTGCAATTGCATTCGGGGCAAGAGAGTTTGTAAATGCCATTTTTGTCATGTAGGTTGGTTGTTTCAGTATGTGTGCATATTTTGTTTACAAGTTTATTGCACAGTTTGTTTACAAGTAGTTTGTGTTGTTTGTAGACCTCGTTCCCTATGTAGGGGACGAGGTCTACAAACTGACAAACTTTTCCAAAAACTAGGCTTGAGAACAGCATTCAGAACAAACAATAAATATATACTACATACCCACCCACATATACACATATATAAAAAATTTATGTTTAAAAAAAAAATGAAGCATGATGCATGAACCCCTTATTAAATTGTAACCTGTGGAACCAAATTTTCTTCTTCCATCGACTAAAATACAGATTATTTGCATGATATTTTTAAATTCTCCTACCGTGCCCTATTCTTAACAAATGCCACCACATCTCTCATACTCTTACTGCAATTTAAACATAAATTAATATCATTTAAAAATAAGCATGATAAATAAAAACGAATACATTTGATTTCCTCTAATATTTATTTTAATGTCTTCTCCAATTTGCCGTTTGCTGCCAACCTTCTTACATATCAACTTACTCACATATTTCTTGTATTAACCCTGCTTGTATTTCACAATTTATTTATTACTTGTACAAGCTTTTGACTGTCCATAAACTTTACATCGCCTTTCTTCAAACTTTATCTATTCTTATTAGTACAGTATACTCCTGTAATAACTTATCCTCCCCCCCCCCCCAATAAAAAAACACTGAGCATATTTAACAACACTATTAAAATTCAGTTATGGAGTATTCTGCAAAACAGAATACAAATCTATTGTACTCTATTCTCTAATGTCTAATCATAATTTATAATAATTCAATTATGTCATTAATCACACACACATAGTAAAATAGCTTTATAACCTCCCCGCATACTTATATAAAACCAACAAGTGTGAGTGCAACAGAAACATTACGTTGAAGTGAACTCTCTACACGAACTTGGTGTATTTACTCTGACGATGGATGAAAATTCGAAACCGGTCAGGAAGGAAATAAAATGCATGCTACGACGGATAAAATACCGACATAGACATGTAATACAGTAAGATGGGCGAACGCCTGAAACCGGTCGATGACGACAAAATGAAGGTTATTTGATGTGTAAGAAGGTTGGCAGCAAACACCAAATTGGAGAAGACATTAAAATAAATATTAGAGACATATTGAATGTGGATCCGCTGCCAACCTTCTTACATGTGGTTTGTTTACTTATTCTGAACTACCACGGAAAATGTCTCTGATACATGTAATACAGTCTTGGGGTAGACCTAGACCTTAGATCCTTAAACCCGGGTACGGCCAAACATAGGGACAGAATCTTTATCTTCTGTGCCTCCGTATATATGAAGTTTTCCGATCATATTTGGATGAGGGACGCCCAGGTTTCTCTCCGCATGCGTGAAACGGAGACCCGGCAAAGGCCATAGCTGGTGGTTGAGGTGAGAGTCACCTGCGGGTTTCTAGATCCAACACGCCTCTTTGCTGTGGCTCGGACCCGGGTGAACCTTGGTTTGGGTAGCAGCTCACCTCAAACCAGGGGAAATGCCTAGGTCAGCTCAGCTGATCAGGAAATTGCCAGAGGGGGCTTCTGCTGTAGGTCTACGGAACCCCCGGCGACGGTTGCTGCTGGGTCTGGCGCACCGCTCAAAGAGGTGAGAGGACGGTTGGATGGGAAGACTCCTTCTATGGAGCACAGGGAAACGGGAGGCATGTTTGGTGGCTATTGCCTCGGCTGTGGTCCGAGAACGCGACCCTGTGCCTGAATTTGGGGCAAGTGCCCAATATTTATTTATGGATGGTGAATTAACAAGACGTGTGGGGAATGGGGGGATGACAAACAAGATAAACAGGATGAAAGTCCTTTTATAAGGAGATCAAAGCTGAAAAGGACACCTCCGAATGTGCATGGTACACCTACTTCTAATTCTACTCCGTATTCGGGAAGGAATGTAGAAAAAGACAGTGAAGGGGAAGGAAAGAAGAATGTTGGAGAAAACCCGGAAAATGCTAGTGCTAAGGCAAATATACCACCAGTCCTTCAGTGTAGTAGTTCATCAATGAGTAAAGCGGATTGACATCTTCAGGAGGAAAAACAACAGTTCAATAGATGTAGAAACGTCATTAAGAGGATGATAGCAGCAACTACTAGACAGAAAAATGTCAGTGTTGACAGTAAGAAAGGCTTGCTAGATTTGGAAGAGGCTCTGGATGCGATAGAGCGGCATCGTAGGGAATGGCGAAGGCTGATAAAGTACCCCAAAGGGTAGGGCAGACGCGGTATACGCAAACGCCGGTAGGTGTGGGAGCTTTGGATCCACTTCTGGGACCAAAAATACGCTAGGACCCGGAATGGAACCCGGATCTGCTCATTATAAGTGATCAGTACCGTAACCGGGATAGCCCAACATGGTACGTGGACGAATATGGGATAGCCCAACATAGTACAGGGTACTGCGGCAATATGGGCGCCGGATCCGATTATTACATCGGTCGATAGCCACAGCTCTGGAAGAGGCTTTGTATGGATTAAATGCTCGGGTATTACTTATGTGAGTTGTTATTTCACACCTAACGAAAGCATTCACGCTTTCAGAGAAAAGATAGTTTGCTAGAGGATACTGTCCACGAATGGAGAGAGGCACTGATAATTGCGGGTGACTTCAATGCTAAAGCCCCGGAGTAGGGTATGCCTGCTGTGGATACCAGGGGGAGATATATACTCGAAATGGCGGCCAGGTTGGGTCCTCTCTGTGGCCAATAAGGGTGATACGCCTACATTCCAGCGAGCGGTACAATTAGGCACGATCCCAGATATTACTCAGTATCTGACGAATTTGCGCGACGGTAAAAAATTGGCGTGTACTTGAAGATTATACTGGTAGTGACCACCAATATCCTTTTTTCTCTTGGGCAACGATATAAAAAAAGCGAGTAGCGCACAGGGGAATACACCCGGCTGGAATTTAGCCAAACTAAATGAAGAAGCCTTCTCTTTGGCTATTGCGCAGAATAAAGCGGCTATTTTGGCTGCACAGGGTTCACTAAAAGAAATAGTGAACCACTATGCCACTATGCGTTTAGTTCGGCAGGCCTGCGATGCGTCAATGCCTGAGAGGAGAGTATTACGTGGAAGGAGGACTCCTGCATACTGGTGGACAGTGGAGATTGCAGCGCTCAGAAGAAACTGCCTACGACTTAGACGTTAACCACTCGAGCTAGGAGAAGAAACAGTATAAATGCCACGGAGAACTTGAAGAGTTTAAATTAGCAAAAAGAGCCCTAAAGCGGGTTATTATCTGTAGCAAGCGGCAGAAATGGGAGAAGTAGAACAGACCCCTGGGGATTGAGATATAAAATAGTTATGCTCAAATTGGGCTCTTTAAAACTGAGTCCTAGATTGGATGCTCAACGAATGAAGGGTATAGTTAGAATGTTATTCCGATTTCATCCCACAAGAGAAAGAATGTCGCGTACAATCCCTGGGGAGATGATGATGATACCTAGATTTATCTTGGAGGAATTAAGTAGCGAAGTCAAATCGTTCCGGAACAAGAAGGCCCCCGGACCAGACGGTATTCCTGCGGAAGTGCTTAAGTTAAATTTACGGCTCTGCCCGGAGATGTTCCTTAACATGTACAACCGCTGCCTCGAAGATGGGGTTTTTCCCGATGCTTGGAAGATACAGCGGTTAGTATTGATAAGTAAAGGAAAAGGAGACGTGAACTCTGCATCAATCTTATAGACCACTCTGTATGTTAGACACTGCAGGTAAACTACTTGAACGACTGCTTAAAGTACGGCTGACAGAGGCCATTCAGGTAGCAGGTGATTTAGCGGAACGCCAATATGGTTTCAGGCGAGGTAGGTCTACCCTAGGAGCAATTGGGGAGGTAGTAAAAGCTGCTAATGCAGCCCAACGAGGAAATCACTTCTCTAGGAAGATTGTGTTGCTGGCAACATTGGATGTCCGAAATGCTTTTAATTCGGCTAGGTGGGAGGACATGTTGACAGTCCTAGAGAGGGATTTTCGCGTTCCTCATTACTGTTACGTATGATGGAGAGCTATTTACATAATAGGAAGCTGAGATATGATACCACAGAAGGACCTCGGCAGAAAAGGATTACGGGTGGTGCGGGATATGGCTGGGCTCAATCTTGGGCCCAGACCTATGGAATGTCGTATATAATGGAATACTATGTATGGAAATGCCACCAGGTACTTTCCTGGTTAGCTACGCGGACGACCTTGCTGCTTAGCTATGCATTGCTGCTTAGTTATTGTGGCAAGGGACATAGAAGATGTCCAACTTAGGCTAAACCAAGTCATGTGGCGCGCTCACTGCTGGCTTGAGAACCACGGGTTGGAGCTGGCCAAGGAGAAAACCGAGGTTCTTCTGATAACCAGGAGACATATCTCTACCAATGTGGGCAATCTATCTATGGACACGAGGAGTGATGTGAAGTATCTCGGGGTGCGCCTGGGTACTAAGCTGACGTTTCGCGCACAATTAAAACATGCCGCGACGAGAACCGCTAAAGTAACTTCGGCATTAAGTAAATTAAGGGCGAACTCAGGGGGACCTACCGCAAGCAGGCGTCGTCTTTTAATGTCCGCGGCAATTTTATTGTATGGCTGTGTAATCTGGGCCGATACACGTCACAAAGAGAAGTACCGCAAGCGGCTTGCCGCAGTACAAAAAAGATGTGCACTTAGGATCGCCAGCGCGTACAGGACAATCTCTGAAGCAGCTGTTCTGGTGGTGGAGGTGTAGCGCCCATAGATTTGCTGGCACAGGCCAGGAGAATGGCATATCTCCAAAAGGACACTTTAGGTAAGCTCGTGGCAAAGGCAAGGCGAGCAAGTATATAGGGCAGGTCTGGCGAGAGCGATCGAGAGTGGATAGTAGAGGTCGTTGGACAGCCCGCCTCATTGAAGACCCGGCTGCCTGGGCCGGAAGAAGCCATGGGGAAGTAGATTATTACTTGATCCAACTTCTCACCGGCCATGGATACTTCGCCTCATATTTGTACAGAATGGGCAAGAGGTCAACACCGGCCTGCATCTTCGGGGACTCGAATAATGATGATGTTTATCACACTTTTTTCGAGTGCGCGAGATGGGAAAATGATAGGAGGAATGTACAGGAGAGTGTCGGCCCACTTTCACTGGATAGCATTGTGGATAAAATGATGACTAGCGAGAACTCATGGGAAGAAATTTCCTACTATGTCAGACATGTGCTGTTGGCTAAGAAGAGGGAGCTGGACCATCGCTGAAGGACCAGGGAATTATTGCTTACTGACAGTGTGCATATATATACGAGGCACCGCCCCGAAGTAGTGCTTATGGTGGTTCCGGGGTGGATTCTAAAGCACTGGAGGAAGGGGTTTTTAGTGGGTGAAAGTCCCACACATCTTAGGCTAAAAGTCTTTCCCCCTTATAAAAAAAAAAAATTATTATTAATTTTTACTCAGCATAGTTAGGATAATGCTACTTCGCCGCCCGAAAGCAAGGGAGGTAATTGTTTCTTATTATTTAATAAATAGATAAATAAATAAGAGTAAATAGACATTAATAAAGGCAGAGAGAAAAAGTCACATATCGGTTTGATTATTGAAGTAATAATACTTGGACGGAAACGGGCTACACTCTGTACTGGTTGTTGCACTCATATTGTAGGACCTCACTGACAATTCAGCAGGAGTGCACACTACTGCCTGCTGCATCTATTCATGAGGTTTCTTTTAAGGCTTAACCTTCCTAAACCCTCCCCCAACGACCTTGATATCAGACCCGTATCTGAGAGAATCAAGGAGATAATCTTTACACTGGAGACTTCCCTCCACGGAGTCCTGTTTAAGGTGGTCTGTATTTCGATATATTTTCGGAATACGCACGAAGCATATTGGCGGCAACTGCACGGTAACATCAATTAAGAACACCTGATCTTTGATTTTAACGTGCCATATTATATCTGGACGAGTGTTCGCTACGGTTTGGTCAGTGAGCTGATTATTTGATTATTATTATTATTTTATTTTTTACTGCTTTTGAGAGGATAAATGTTCTCTAGGGTGGGAACAATGCTATAGCCCCCATGAGAATATATATATACCACATATACGCCTATGGTACCTGCAGAAACTTCCTGACCATTCGCGAGTCGAGGAGAACAGCCTTTTGTGCTTCTATGAGCTGGTCTTGGACAGGCCCAACTCGCTATTATTATTTATATATTGCTTTCAAGTTATTACAACTTACTAGCAATAGATCTTGGCACGCTGGTTAACTATCTTCTTATATTTATTTTACTTCCTCTTAGCGTATTACGATCATGTCAACTTATCGAAATTGAGTTTTTACCGGAAGTATATGTTTTGAGATCCGTTGTGTATGAAAAAAATGTTTTTAGCGAATGGTGTATGTGTGAACAAAATATATGAAAAACGAACAAAATCGCTGGGAGCTTAAACTTCTTACTACATACAGCATCTGACACGAAAATTCCGGGCACAATCCATCAACCGGAAATACAAATTCCTTAATTTCAGTTTTTCTCGATTTTCTTAAAAAACGGCTCCAACGATTTTTATTTTCTTAAGCCTAAACACCCGAAACCACAAAAAATGATTACTATAAAAATTATCCAGGCTACTACGGAATTCAATATGTTTAAAACTACAGAGTTTGAAGAATATCGATTTACTGGAAGGTGAATTTACAGGAGGGGGGTTTTTCCTTTTTTGTTTTTGCGATTTTCTTGTCTTGGTGGATTGGAAAATGCCTTGAATTACTTGGAAAAAATCTCGTCTCTCATCAGATAAGTAGCATTTAAGTAAGAGGTAGCACGCTGAGCAGTATATTTTTAAGATTGCACAGCAGACAGTTTTCTAATACGATTTTCTCGTAAATGGTAACAAAGGATTTTTAATTTTTAAACTTGATGTACTAACTACACATAATATATAAAACTATCATTTTTGTTTTGAAACTTTTTCCCGACCCCTAACGTTTTCCCTTAACATCTCGTTTCCCTCAAATGTGCCATTTTGTTATAATTAAATTTTAAACATTCAGTTAGCATAATGTGAATTTGCAGTAGTTGGTTTGTGAATATTTCAGTTTTATTTCAATCAATAAAATTCATTAATAAGTTTATATATAAATTGGTTTTTCTTATCACTTGTACGCTTATTAATCTTCTATTCTGATATTAAAAACTATTCTAGAGTTCAAAGTACGTATTTTAATTATATATTTTAATAAGCTATTAAATTATTTTAATATTAAGATAATAACATGAATTATATTGTTTTAGATTAAAAAATAAACAAAAAAGAACATAAATTTAGTGTAGAACACTAACACGACTTTCTTACGGTAGTTACTCGTATAATGCTTGTTGGTTTTTTTCTTTTGCATTCTGAGGTTTATGTGAATACTACATTGACACGCCCTCAGTCAACCCTGCTATAAAGCAGTTTAATGTTAAGGCTAAACCCACAGATATCCCAAAACATTTTTCCTGGGGAAGATGGTTACAAATGAAAGTGTTAGTTTTATATATATGCAGTCAGCATTCAAAATTATAAGAAAGTCGTTTGTACCTTTTTCAAGAAATTTACGTAAAACTCAGAAAACCATTTCGGGTTAATACGCACTTCCGGTGGTGCGTAAATGATTTTCTACCAATTTGGAAACCTATAATACTTATAAAATGTATTAATTTAATATTAATTAACTTAATATTAATTTAATATTAAATAAATTATAGAAATAAACATATTATTGAAGTGACATTTTAAAGGAAAGCTTTTAATCGTTTGCAATTTCTCCAAAAACTTCCAGAAATCAGTTTTTCCTGGGATAAATGTTTTCAATGAAAAATGAAAATCTGGTGTAAAACACTCACACAACTTTCTCTTACTCCACTTCTCAAAATTATAATTGACAAATTTTATAGTTTGTGTAACAAATTTAATGAAATTCGTCGAAAACTATCCGGTAAATACGCACTTCCGGTTTACTAATTTTCTTGAAACTCAGAATTTTGGCCATCCCTTAATTTTATTTCTGATTAATTTTGTTTGGATGATAGAATTGTATAATAAACTATGATAGCACTTTAGAGAAAAACATAACCTCTCCCCTCCTTCAAAAGTGCCCTTAAATGAATTTTCCCAGAGAAAAGTTTAAATAAAAGTTTTTAGATCTTTGTATGTTTAGTTGATGTAGAAAGTTTCAAGAAAATCGTCGGAGCTATTTTTGAGAAAATCGCGAAAAAGTCAAAAAATTATTTAGTAAAGTAATTTACATCCGTAAAGTAATGTAAAGTTATTTAGTACGCACATTCGGTTATACGATTTTTTGAAACTCGGAATTTCAACAACATATTCAATTCTAATTAACATTATTTAGATGATAGAATTGTTTAATAAACTGAAATATCCAGGAAAAACACACACACAGACCATTTGCTAAAAACACTTTTTTGGACACAGGGGACCTGAAAACGGATATTTCCGGTGAAAACTCAATATCGAAAATTTGATACGATTAAATACTTCCTCTTACTCCTAATAAGCATTTATATGCGTTGAAGGTGCACGATTTTCATTTTTGCTCTCTCTTTCTTCTTACGTAGGTCTATCTCATGTAGATACTGCTAAGTTCTAGGGGTTACCCTCAGTAGCACTCTAACTTGTCATAATCATGTGGGTAATGTCAATAGAATGAACAGAGCTTTGTATCAATTGAAGTATCATAAAGAAATACTACTTGTTTCATTAAGAAAGCAGTTGGTTCAGGTGCTCGTCCTCCCACATGTAGATTACTGCTGCCTTCTTTATTTGGAGCTGACTTCTGAACTGAATACGAAGATACAAAGAGCTCTAAACTCTAGTGTTTCATTTTTGGTGTCAGCAGGGATCAACGAACATACTACTCCTTATTACCACCGGCCGAACTGGGTAAATATTGAATACAGAAGGCAATATTTTTAGGTACTTTTATTTATTTTCTGTTCAGAAATAAATCGCCAGACTATCTCTATATTCACTGTTTAGTAATAAAGGACAGTTGCACTTAAGATCTACTCGACAAGTAGATACAAAGTTATATACAACGACAGCTAGAACTCCGACTTATGAAAATTCATTTCATTTAAAAGCATGTTAGTTATGTAATTCTCTACCAATAGATTTGCGTGCCAAATCTGCCAATACTTTTGAATACTACTTGTATGAACATCTATTTGAAAGTTATGTAAATCGGTAATTTTCTATTTTTTTGTTTTAAATTTAAGGCGCTTCAACATCTTTGGTCATTGGCGCCCGGAGCCTTCTGAGTGCACTGCCGGCCTCCGGACAGTGTTCTCTCGTTACAGACAACACTGTCCATCACCGGACAGTGAGCTGTGGAGGCTCCTAGGAAGAAAAAAATCTAAGGGTAGCACAGCTGGACTCGAACCCGGGTCCTCCGCTTGGGAGTCCAGTACGCTAACCACTCAGCTATTCCCTTCCCTAATTTACTATTGTTATTATTAATTCTTCGCTTAGTTATTCTTCTTCTTCTTCTTCTTATTATTATTATAATCAAGTTATTATTATTATATAATTACTACATTTTTATTTTTATATATTGTTTATAAAAACTGTTACTGTTAGTGTAAAATTCTTATTAAAGTTTTGTTTTTAAGTTTTAAAATGTAATTTGAGTTTTTTCTACTTCTTTCTTTTCTTTTATATTTTGTAAACATTTTAGCTACAACTCTGGGTAGTGTTATTTGATTTATTTAAATTTATGTATATACTTTTTGTTGTCCTTAAGGAGGGACAAATTTCCCAATATCTTATTAATAAACATATCTTTCATTATTTCTTTCTATCACACACAAGCACTGACCGTTTTGTAGGAAATCTTTTTTCTAATTCAGGAGACATCAAACCATATGTTTCCGATGAAAACTGAACACTTCCAATAAGAACAGTAATGATTAAAAAATTGAAAAACAAAAATATAGAAAGATTGAACAAATGATGATCATTAAATATACAGGTTACATGATAATGATTTGTAAGTTAATCATAATAAAAAAAAGTGATAATGAAATGGATTAGCCAAAGACTAAGAAATTATAAAGGGGTAAATTAGAAAAGCAAAGAGGAAGAGAGAGAATAAAGAAAGATAAACATAGTGGAAGGTGTAATAAACAAAACAGCTATCAAATCAGCCAGCCACCTCTAGCGTGAGTAACGGGACTTTTCATTGTTCTACTTTGATAGAAAACTCTCTTACAACTGGGACATTTGTTTTTAAACGACATTTCCTCTATTAAGTAGAAAGAGAGAGAGGTGATTGAGAGAGTAACTGCTGTCTAAATATCACCTTCCCACGCAACTAACAACGCCACCACACCACTACGCTGTACGCACAATTTAAAAAAAAAAGAAATTGTGAGAAACACTCACACCATCACACAATATATGAAATGACAAATATCCTTTAAACTTCAAATTATACACATTTGTTCTTACAAAAACATAGACAACTATCTTACCCATCCGTCTTAAATTGTAATCCAGAAAAGATCGATAATAACATGATCCAAACTTATATAACATTTGAAATTTAATTATATAAAAAATCAATTTTTCCGATATAATATTACGAATAAAAGTAGTGATTACATTTATATCCGAGCAAGTTAGCATTCCAAATTTAAAAAAATAATCGTTATAGTAGTTTACGAGACATCCCCCCCCTCAAACTTAAAAATTCGTTCGATTTGTTGCAGATTTTCGAATTATAGCAATGCTTTTATTGTATATTAATATTAATTATATTATATTAATATTAACTTATTTATATTAATATTACTTTATGGTAGAATCATAAATTATATTCCAGAAAAATGATTTGAAACAGAAGTGGTTGGTATTTATGTGGATAGATTGTAATAGTACGGCGAAGTTTAAAGAATATCGTTGGAGATTTTTTGAGAAAGTTCCGGTTGATGGATTTTGCTCGAAATTTCGTGTCGAGATGGCGGTGGTAGTATCTAAAAGGAATATCATGTTTGTGCTTCCTGCGATTTTTTTCATTTCTCAGAGAGAGAGAGTCAGGCAGACAGAAAGAGAGACCATTCGCTAATAACATTTTTACTTTCTCTTATTTTTAGTAAGAGGATGTATTGTAATCGTGTCAAATTTTCGATATCGAGTTTTCAACAGAAATATCCGTTTTGAGATCCCCTGAGTCCAAAAAAGTGATTTTTAGCAAATAGTCTGTATGCGTCTGTGAGTGTGTATGTGAACAGCATAGCTCAAAAACGAAAAACCGTAGAAAGTTGAAACTTGATATTCCGTTTAGGTATCACCATGGGATCTGATTTTACGTTATCTGTCAAAATTCCTCAACCGCAAGTACCACTTTACTTGTTGATTTTTTTTTACTTTTTTACGTTTTTCTCAAAAATGGCTCCGACGATTTTCTCCGACTACACATACAAAAAGGTACAACTTTTATTTAAAACCTTTCTCTGGAAAAATTCATTTAAGGGCACTTTTGAGGGAGAGGTGGGGTTATATTTGTCTATAAAGTGCAATGTACAATTCTACCAATTAAACAAAATTAATTAGAAATAAATAGATTGCCAAAATTCCGAGTTTCACGAAAATTATTAAACCGGAAGTGCGCTTTTACTGAACAGTTGTATCAGTTTTCCGCGAATCTCATTAAATTTGGTACACAAACTATAAAATTAGTCAATTATAATTTGTAGAACTGGAGTAAGAGAAAGTTGTGTGTGTGTGTTTCGCAACAGGTTTTTTTCTTACTCTGGAGTGTACCTGTGCGCCAGTGTGCTTTGTCTCAACTAATAAATGAAGAAGAGTGTGGGGGGGGGGGTTATAATTCTCTCTCTAAAATGCTATTTTAGGTTATTCTATGATTTTATCAATCTATATAATATGAATTTCAATTAAATGTGTTTGCTAAAATTCCTTTAAAGAAAGTTCAAATCGACCAGAAGTGCAAATCAACTGAACAATTTTTGTTCACTTTTCGTATGGCGATTTACACCATGCGAAGACAGCAAAGGGTTTCGATAAAACTTGTTATGTAAACTACACAAACAGAGACCAATCACTTTTGTTCGTAACTTTTTTTCCAAGAAAATTCATTGAATGGGGGGGGGTTGGCGGGAGAGATAGGGTTGTTTTTTTTAAAAAAGTTCTATTAAAATTTGGTATTTTATCCATCGTAGCATGCATATTTATATTATTCCTAACGGGTTTCGGATACTCATCCATCGTCAGAGTGTAATGGAATCAGATATTAGATGTAATGGAATCGTTTGATGTGTGATTCCTGGAGTAGCAGATGTCTTGAAGAGAGCGGAAGTGAGTTTGAGAGATTTGGAAGTTAGTGCTCGAATTATTAAACGGTTTTTTATATAAAAATAAACTGTATTTTAACAATAATTTAAACGTGATAAATGGTAACTAATAACTATGATAAAATACTTAATAATAAATAGAAGATAAATAGCTGATAATTTAGAATGGTTAAAATAACGAACTAAAGTGCACAACTACGAGAATGATAAGTTGAATATAACTGTGAATTGCCGCTCGTGTATAGTTTGGTCGTAGATGATATAATAATCCCTTCGTCGTATATCATAGGGTTTTTATATACTGTTGTTCACACTCACACCAAGATATCTGTCTTAGTGTGCGGCCTTGTGCGACCTTCGTAGTTTTCTGACCTTTTTTAGTGGCCATACTTATCGCGGTGCCTGCCTTTGATGATGAAAAGGCTTTGTTGTTTGTTTGGTTGACCGCGGCCACAGTAACAGTAACAAGGTTTTCACCTTTTGTAATTTATTTCTTTGGCGTACTTTGCCGATGTCAATGACTTTGCCATGTCATTACAAGAGCAAATTCACTAAGTTCTTGTAGAGAGTTCACTTCAACTTATTGTTTCTGTTACACTCACACTTGTTGGTTGTATAATTTATGTGGGGAGGTTATAAGGTTATGTTACTATGGTTATGTTTTTGTGTTTCATGACAAAGTGGAATTATTATAAATTACGACTAGACATTAGAAAATAGTGTATAATAAATACGAAGTTTTGAAGGATACTTTATAAGTAAATTTTAATAACAGTGTTGTTAAGTATGCTCAGTGTTTTATCAAGTCATTTTTATTAGGAAGGGGGAGGGATAAGCTATTTCAGGAGTAAACTGTACTTATAAGAATAGATAAAAGTTTGAAGAAAGGCAATGTAAAGGTTATGGACAGTCAAAAAGCTTGTACAACTAATAAATAAAGTGAAATGCAAGTAGGGTTAATACAAGAAAATATGTAGCTAAATTGATATGTAAGAAAGGTTGGCAGCAAACAGCAAATTGTAGATGATATTATAATAAATAATAGAGGAAATCAAATGTATACGTTATTATTTATAATGCTTGATTTTAAATGATATTAAATTATGTTTAAATTTACATCAAGAATTTATATTGATAGAGATGTGGTGGTATTTGTTAAGGTATTTTTAATAGGGCACGGTAAGAGATTTTAAAAATATATCATCAAATAATCTGTATATTAATTGGGGAATTTTTTTAAGTTTAGATTGTTGCATTGATATAACATGAAGACACCTAATAGATTCAATAAAAAGTAATAACAGTTTTAAGTCAATTTTTCAATATTAACTATGAAAATATTGCAGAAGTGAAAGATTTGTGAGCGCTTCACACCAGGATTTTATGATACTAATGTTGTAGTGAAATTAGTAAATTATTAATTCCGTAGTAAGATAATATCGAAACTGATTAAAACTCAAGTAACATATTTTCCATTCAAGTTAACTAAAAAAAAAAAAAAACAAATCTTACAACAATTTATTCCCAAGTTAGACAATACCAATAATTGACACTTCTGGAGCCTATTCTACACACCTGCAGCAGAATAGTTTTTTTATTTCATTTTCTCTTGTTCTAACTTACTCTGGTCTCGTTCTGATAGCGTGTTTCTTCTCAATGGGGCCAACTTTTTCAGAAATGATTTTTTTTTTGTTTTTCGCCTTTTTTTTTCCTTTTTTTTTTACCACAATTACTAAAAATTTCTCTTGATAGTTACAACTATTATTAGTAACAGTCAAACTTTTTTAACATTTGTATAGTTTTGAAATAAACTAAATTACTAAAGCTCGACACTTTTAATATTTAAAATCAAATTTAACAAACTTTCAAAACAGATCAACCATTTTTAATTTCTTTTACTCCACTAGTATGAAAAAGTTTTGCGAATGAATCAAAATTCTGAAATTAAGTTTTCAATGGAATTATGTTTGAAAGTTCCTTTAGTAAGTAAAATCGCAAAAAGCTTAAACTTCTACGTTTTTTTTTTCCTGTCAAAATCCATCAACCGGAAGTTCGACTTTGTGTAGAATTTTTTCTCTTAACGCGTATCACTTTTATTTGACATACATTTTCAAATTTTTCTTAGGAAATCTCGAAACATGTAATTTCGATGAAAACTCAAATTTCCAAAATTTGACACGATCGTAAATACTTTTATAACAATAAAAGTGAAAAATAATAAGTTTCGTCCTGGATTCGTTAAGTGAAACTAAAAATAAGATACTCAAATGGATTAGTGAACATTTAACGAAAATTATTTAAGAATCTTTAGTTTATATAAAAATTTTCCAATTACCTCCACAATATTAGGATAATAATATAATAGTTTACCTATAAATATTGAAGCTTATCAAAAAAAAGTAAACAAAGACTGCATTGAAAATAATCATCAAAAGTCAATGATTGACACTTTGGACCCCTAATGATCAGGGCTATATTAATTCTGTTTATATTAGGAGATAAAATTCATGATACAGACCACTCCCCCCCATCCTTCTTATCACAAATAAGCTGAATTATTTGACAATGGGTGAAGGTTCTGTTTAATGAAAGTAAATTATAATAAATAGCATTAATAATATGCGAAACACTCACCGGCTTATTATTATTTTTTTTTTTAATTTAAGGCGCGTCAACATTTATGGTCATTGGCGGCTAGAAGCTTCTCAGTGCACTGCCAGCCTCTGGACAGTGTTCTCTCGTTACAGGCAACACAGTCCATCACCGGACAGTAGCATAAGGCCCCCTCACCCACAGATGTGCAAGTAAAAATTTTTTTTCTTACCACCATTTTTATGGCAAGCCGAACATAACATTCTAATGTTGCAATTTTAAAGAAAATGTCTTGATTAGATTAAGAAAAAGTTGTGTTAGTGTTTAACACCAGATTTTCGGAGTATCTCCTGTCCCTTAGTAGGACGGCTCTGAGGACCTTGGTAGGGATAATGACTGGACACACTTGGGTGTCCAGTCAC
>JAAEAF010005313.1:0-24823 GCA_011037195.1 Triatoma infestans | reverse complement strand
ATTTAAATTTTGTAACTACTCAAAAAATCAACAAGAGAATAGTACACAAAGGTATTATTGAAAATACTATATCCTTAAAATAGAGGGGAGCCGTGCAATATTTAGTAATCTCATGGAAAAACTTGTCCCTTTCTTTGTTATAGTCTGGACATACCATGACTATATGTTCGAGATCCTCCGTCTCATTACATCTCCTACAAAGAGGAGAGTCTAATTTGCCAATTTTAAACAAATAGGACCTACAAATAGCATGGTTTGCCCGCATCCTATTAATTATTGAAACCATTCTTTTGCCAAAGTAACCTTCCTTAAACCATACTTTATGATTAACCTGAGGTACCATAGCTTTGTAAAATAAGCCCTTATCCGAATTAGCGAATCTTTGCTGCCATTTTTCTAAGATTTTTCTTTTTACCCATCCTTTTAAATCAGTTGGTGGAAGAGGGATCGCTAAGAATTCGCCGGAATTACTGGCCTCTTTAGCAAGTAAATCAACTATTTCATTATCGGAAATTCTGCAATGTGCTTTGCACCAAACAAAATTAATTTTCTTTCCTAGGTTTTTCAGATTGACAAGAGCTTCGGCAATGTTAATTATTAAATGATTAGCGGATGCTAACTTCCAATGATGCAGGGCATCTAAGGCGCTTCTACTGTCACTAATTATGGTGATATGTATGGCATTCAGAGTATAAGAGTATACCATAGCCTGATGAATAGCGATCACTTCGGCTGTATAAACGGTAGTATAGGCTGGCAGTTTAAACATTTTTCTTATATTATTGTTGGGATCAAAGAGTCCAAAGCTCGTATTTGTATATAGAGCTTTTATACAAAGTATACAGAGCTTGTATTTGTATTTGTATATAAAGCTCGTATATATTTTTTACATAAATACTAGGTTCATAATTATTTCTTTCATATTGATTCTTCTATAGTGAATTTACTTGTATGTTAATAAGTACCCTATTTTTGTTAATTTGTCTTTTATTTTTGTGTATTTTCTTATTTTTCTTTGTATCACGGTTTAATTTCAGTTATAATAATAATGTACAAACCTCTTTGTATAGGCCACGGTCTTAAGCAAAATATAAAATAAAAAAAAACAAAAAAAAAAACTCGAAGTTGATGCATAAAATCCATCACACCTGAAGTACGTTTATTCTGATATTTTTCCCCTCTCCAAGTTTTTCTCAATTTTCTCAAAACAAAAAAAAAGTTGCAACGATATCTATTTACACTAACTGCGCACATAAATGCTAATCACTTTTATTTGAGATATTTTTCCAGGAAAATCGATTATTGGGGATGTTTTAACGTTATGTTTGCTTTAACTGTTGCTAGAATTTCCCAATTTTATAGAAAATCGGATATCAGGAATTCTGACTTTACTGGAAAGCTTTCTAAAGAAGTTTTTTATTGTTGTTTTCTCGAACGATTTCCTTTAAACTTGTCATGCTCACTACATAGATATAACATATCGATTTTTATTAAGTAACCTTTTCTTTTTTGATTTTAGGGAGTAATGAGGAAATCTATGATGTTAGATTTCAAACGCTATTTAGATTGATCTGGACAATTATTATCTTTAGACAATTTAATCACATTAAAGTACTATCTGTTTTTTCTAATAGTTTTATCGCCAGTATCATCGCTATTTCATGTTCGGGCAACTAACTTTTCAGTAAAATTTCCTTATAATTGTATTAACATTTAAAAAAACTACAAAAAAATCACTCATTCCAGTTATTATTATTCTTGGAGTTGTTGCCGGCCATTTCTAGATATCGTGGATTGTCGGCAGTTAGTATTATTGTTCCATGGTGGATAGACTCTCTGTTCTATTATTAATAATTTTAAAGCAAGGATTTGCAGTTGGTGTGCCTTGAGAGGTCTCAGGTGTGCCATGAAAATTTTGAGAGAACATCATTAATTAAATTATTGTGGATTTAAGTTTCATATATAGATACAGGATGTCCCAAGGTATATGATAACGACTTTTTCTCAGAAACTAAGATAGCTAGAAAAAAACTAAAAAATACGTGTCCCCGTAGTTTTTTGTTAGAAATCCAAATTTAATTTGCAAATTTGTTTTGGTGCTTCCAGAAGCGAGATACAGGCACCAACTTCATTTTTTCAAATGGGGAGGTGTGGTTTTTATTTAAGAAATAGATTCCTCTATTTTTTATTAGAAAAATTTACTTTAAACGGTTTTTTTTTGTTTGTGAGCGATATTTTACAAGTTTGAATGAAAACATGATTCCTATAAGAAATTTCAAAATGATATTATAACGGTTTTTTGATTGAATAGGAAGAAAAGTACTATTTTATTATAAATTTACTCCTCATAATTACAGATCTTGCTCGAACTGGCCTCCACCATTAGAAATGTATTTCTTTGGTCGTAAAGGTACAATTGGCAGGAAAAGCATGTGTATGCATCTCTAATAGTGGTGGCCATGTATTTTTTAGTTTTTTTCTAGCTATCTTAGTTTCCGAGAAAAAGGTCGTTATCCATGTACCTTGGGGGACACCCTAATAAAGAATATTAATAATCAAATAAATAAATAAGTATAAATGTCATAAATTGTCATGTCTGCCGTTTTTAATCCCACAATGGTGAGGTTCTGTTTTTAATAATAAATACATCAAAAAGAAGCAAAAAACTTTTTTTTTTAATCCCCATAATTTAAGTCGTCTCTGGAAGTTTAACAATAATAAGTTGATGTTAATATGTTAAATAAATATGTTAAAAGTTAATATTAATATGTTAAGCGTGCCGTGAGATTATAAAGCTTGGAAAAATCACTCGTTCTAACATATACCTCTCTGGTTGTGTACAAGCCGCGTAGTTGGTGAAACATTTAGTTGTAATGTTTAGCAAATTTCAATTAAACATGTTTTTGATGACGAACAGTAAAAGTAGTTATAGAAAAATTTTAATCATAAATTCATAAAAATTTAACTACATCTTAAATAAATCTTTTTTAAGCAATTATTTTTTTTCATTGCCTCCACAAAGTTCCCCAATCTGGGGGATAAGAGATCCATTATCTGCGTAAATATTCCCTTTGTGGTTTTTTCAGTATGAAAATTAAAATCTCTTGTGATCTTTTAGTTTTTACGACGGAATAATTTTTTTCTCTCCCTTTCTTTTTACCATTTTGCCCCCCCCCCCAGCCTTTTCACAAACATATTTATGCAAAGGGAGGATTTTAAAGTATTTTCAACTAGAAATTATAAAGTATTTCCGGGTGCTTTAATCTCCCCAATTTTTTTCTACTTAATCAGAAAATTAAATTAATAACAGCTGATCTTTTGAAAAAAAAAGAAGAAAAATTACTGTAACGTTTATACATTTATTTAAGTTTCCTTCTAATTTGAAATATATATATATATATATATATTTCTTGTTATATTTCTTTTACAGTTTAAATTTTGTCAAAGGATTAATTTTCTTTTTTTGTTTAATGAAAATTCTTTTGTTTTGTTTTTGCTCTTAATAATTATAATAAGTTTCAGAAGGAGAGAAATTAGTGCGCGGAAGGGTTTTTAAGAAATAAGCTATAATGAAAGCTGAACCCTGTGTAATAAAATAAAGACTCTAAACTGCCAGGAATTTACACATAAATATTAGACTCAATAAAGATGAAGGTAGTACTGTTGGTTGCTGACGCGTTGCAACTGCTGCATAAACAGTTCTAAAGACTCCCTTGTAAGGCAAGCGCAGCTGTATGTAGACAGAGTCTCCCACTCTATTGTGACCTAAATAGCGTGTGAGATTCTCAATGTTGTGTCTCTCTTTCTTTGCTTCCCGCTCTTCGGATCCTATTACTTAATTTTATTAAAATTCTTTTAAAGTGATTTTGTTTTTGTTATTTTTCCGCTATTGCATATTGCCGCGCAATTTCTGTTTGAAAACTTTAATTCATTAATAAAGTTTATTTTGTTTCATTTTTTGTGGGAAACGTTTACGTTGAAATCTATTCGTTCATAATAAATTTAATATTTCGACGCCAAACGCCAAACGAAATCTTTGATCGTGATTGAACAGGAGATAAACCATTTCTGTATGTCTTCCTGCTATTTAGAGAACATTTCTATTACAATTTGGATAATTTTATGAATGTAGAGGATAATTTTTATCAAATTTGGGACCCCAAGTATCAATACTAGTACAGAATAGAAATTCTTTATATTATTCGCCAGCATAAAGCTAATCCTTTGATAACTAAAACTCTTGTTTGACCCAATGCTTGTTCTTGTTAAAACTCTTGTAGTCGGCTCCATTCAGAAAATTTCAAGTTTTTGAATGCAGAAGCGTTTTTGATCCTATGTTTCTTATTATTATTATTTGTCTGTGGGAAGGGATCAAACCCTACGCTACCCAAAGCCACACTGGGCCCATATACCTACCCCAAGAAAAACAACAAAAACCAGATCTATAACAAATATCCAGACCCAGAACTAATCCATCTAAGATTCACCGCAGTCCGAATAAATCGACAATAACCTTAAGCGGAAATAGCCTGAGCTCTTCCACCGACATCCTGTTCTGAACAAAGGTCCTGAACCTAATTTCTTTACAACCCAGCCAATCAGCATAATATGGATGGGTGTTACCTCCTCTGTCTCACAGACTCCACAAAATGGATCCGGTATGAGCCCCATTATGTAGAGATGTCTCCTTAAACCACAATGTCCAGTAAGAGATCCAACCAGATACCTGAGAGAGTTCTGTGAAAAACACAGCAACGTTTCACTAATGGCCTTGTCCGGACCCCAATGAGCATTTTGGACCGCCGAAAATCAACTGAGCTCATCCATAAGAATGAATGCTGTGAAGCTGTCCATGTCTGGAAGCCTGACAGACATGTGCCAGAATACACGCCAACAGCAGGCTCGCGACCAATGATAGGGAGAGAGGCGCCTAACTTGGCAAACCTTTCCACCTCCTCATTCCCAAAAATTCCCATGTGACCTGGCACCCAGACTATCCTCAGAGAAGAAAGCTCTTCCATTCTTTTAGAACATTCTAACACCAACCTGCAAGTGAAGTCACATGAACTTAGCGCCTTCAGCGCAGCTTGGATGTCCGAGCAGATACAAACACCTTTTAAGTTAGTGTTGCTTACGCTCTCAAAAAACAACAAACAATAGCATAAACCTCAGTCTGGAAGGCTGTGGTCTATTCACCAAGAGAAACTGCCAAATGATTTCCGGTCTCAAAATAGACCGCAGCTCCAGACCTATCATCCATTCTGGAACCGTCCGTGTAACCCGGAAGTAATTATCAGGTATCACCCCAGACGGACCCAAGAAGGTAACCTGACACTATAAGAATGCTCGAAAACAAATGTCTTCAGCATTATATCAGAAGGAAAACCTGTAACAGGAACGTTCAGAAGCATCTCGCGATAATGGTAGAATGACCAAATCGTTTACCCTGCCAGAAACCTGCCTGTTTAATTTTATAACAGCCTTTCATTGCCACAGTTTTCCCCTCTACAAAGATCTGTGGAATTCCCAATGAAGTCTCCATTGCAGCTGTTGGCGTGGACTCATCGCACCGGTCACCACCAAACAAGCCAAGCGTTGAATATCCTCAAGCAGCAGTCTAGCGGATCTTATCTCAATGCGACGCCACCACACCACACCGCAAATGACAACCTAGGCTTAATAACCATACCATAAATCCAAAACATCATCTTGGGAGTAATCCCCCCATTGTTACCTACGATTCTTCGACATTGCCAAAAGGAAATAATTACCTTTTGATGCTGTGTCTTAACATGTTCCTAGGACTTCCCTTCCCCTCGACACAGGTATCCACACACGGCAAACATGTGGCTGGCACCAGCAGCATGTTTCACTGGCGTGTAGGAATGTAATTGTGTAGGTGTACGATGTTAAGGCGTTTAGGTCTAAATGATGCAGCATGAACCCCCACAGAGGCTCCGCAGCAAAAGAATTCGCTGCAAGAGATTCAGGACGCACATAAATTATGGCGAACTAAATAGAGCAAAAAAGTTTCTACCAACTCACACGCCTGACGAGGCACCGCGGCACTTATTAGTCTGTAATTTTAGCTGAGGTACGTGGGAGTGCTAAGTTCCCAAATAGCCCGAAGGCTACCCTCTGCGTTCGCCCACCAGCTTGGCTATCCACGGTTCCACAAAAGTGGAGCGCAGGTGCTTCCAGAAGAGGACGCGCTGGTTGGACTTGAATGAGGTTCCGCGACAGAATATCCGTTTCTAGAAACATAGGGAAGTTTCACCCTACGTGAGTAAAAATACTCCCTCAAACCATTTGGATCCCTATGTTTCCTATAAATGGATGCCAAGATATGGTCGAATGTGGAGATCGTATTGTTCTTAGAATCTTTTAGACTACCTAGAAAGAAGGTAACCTAAGGTTCTATTTTCCTGGTAACACCCTTTCTTGTCTAACCCATTTTTCCAGGAGTATCAGCGACTGTGGCTATTCTCTATGTTCGAAATTGATATAACTTGTTCGTCTAAAATGCTACTACTGTACAATTATCAAGTGCAAGTGCAACTACAAATCGAGGTACACAAAACACTTCAAGGGAACACAATAGGTTTTTAAGATCTTAATGGATTTGCCTTCTTTTTTTTTTTTCCGGTCGTAATTAGATAATATTCAGTATTTGTAATTGGTTTAAGTAGTATAGTTGCATCATTAATAATTATTGAATATTGATATTTTACAATACAATTAAAAGTGACATTTTTTAATGATGATGTTATCTAATAATTTAATAAATGATTAAATGAACGAAATTTGTTCATTTTAATTCAAGTTATTTAACAGAATTAAAAAAAATACTTTTTAATTTACTTCTAAATGAATGAAGAAAAGTCGCAATTTTTCATAAAAACATCCTAATTCTATTAAAATTTTATTAAATATTTTGCGCCATTAATGCCGTATAATAGAAAGTTTATTGTTTTAAGTTGAAACAGTTGGAAATAGAAACATACTTAAAGATGTCCCCAGAGAGTGAGAGAGTGCGTGGGAGGGAGATAGAAGGTGAGTGAGCGACATAAAACTTCACAATATTCATTAGAATTTGAATTAAGCAGAACGTGACAAACTTTGAAGCGTGACGTAATCCCAACTCCCCTGCTTTTCCCATTATATTTTCGTTTACCTACATTTCTGTTTTTCAATATAATTTAGTTTTGCAATTTTCTATTCTTTCTTTTTTATTTGTTATGTAAATTGTGTGTTATATGTAAATTAAAATGTTAGGTTAAATGATTTTTACAGTTTGCTAGTTTATAATAGAAACATTTCTACTCAAATTGATTTTTTTTGTAACATGATGGAACGGTCCAGTTTTATAGAATGATTATTTAGTATCAATGTTCTCCGCAGGGCGCAGGATAAGTGGACTAGCCACTTCTTCACAGATCTTGTTCGTGCGGATGTCCTCCACTCCTACCTGTCAACACAAACTACACTGATAGCTCTTATTATTTACACAGTATACATTAAGACTGCATAGTACTTAACATACCCATTGGCAAACTTTAACTCACCATCACACAACATTCCGCATGAACTATTGCAGCTAAAAGGATCGAATTTGTTGGATGAAACGAAATCCTCCTGTCATCTGATGACCAGAAAAAAAAAATTAAATAATCCAATGATTTTCCCAAAGTGATGTTCAGTAAATCTTGATCATGGGGCTTGTATGAAGGATTTTTTTTTTTTTTTTTTTACTAAAATTATGAGGGAATCTAATTTAAAATAGGCGTAAATAGCCTCAGTCGATTCAAGTCTCGCCAATAGATTGAAAAAAATGGGATTAGAATAAGTAAGAAGATAAGGAATTATTTTAGGGTCTTCAACACATGACGTATATCGAAAGCACACATACCCTCAGGAAAAGACGTCCAGTAGTAATTTACTGGTCTCTCTTTCTCAAAATTTGGTTGTGTTTGGGTTAAAAGTTATGATGATATGGTACTGAAAACACTTCCAGGGAATTTAAAAAAGAACTTGGAGTCCATCGGCTGGAATAAACACGTGACTCATAAAAATATTGCGAATTGGCCGGGGTTACACCATGAAGAGATGGCTGGATTGGTTTGAGGATTAAATGAAGGGAAAAGTACTAAATTGTACTTTATTACCGTTCCTCTTGTACCCATACAGCAGGAACACACGATGAATTCAGTAATAAATAACTCGTAGTAGGCCCAGAAAATAAGAAATAAGTGCTCTCTTAATGTTTTCTTTATATAGAGCTGTCATGAATAGCCGTTAAGTCTGACTTAGGTTAACAAAATAGTAACTTTTTCCAAGTTGGAGCAAAGACATACCTTTTATGTTTACGTAATCTTCCAGATGGTTGGCCTTAAGTATGATTGTCACAGTCCACTCCTTCCTGCGTGGAGCTATCACCAACCACATTTGCACGTCTTGAAGTTAGCCTTATCTTATAATTGGAAAAGTTCCTCCAGCAACCTTGGAAGGCAACACGTATTATTAATATTTGGAGTTAATGTTCTCTACCAGAAAGAGTTGTTGTTAAAGTTAATTTTGAATTTGGTAGTATAAATGAATTTTTATGCAGCTCTGAGGAAAAGTCATAAAACTAATTAATGGTCAGCAGGAGCATTAAATATGTTTGGGCTTAAATCTATCAAAGAGCGGCTTAAGAAACATCATTTGATGCTTAGTTTACGAATGCTTAATACATCCTTTATTGTATATATAAATTACAAAATAATGCTCATTTAAATAGAACACAAAAGGAAGGAATATAATTAATGCCAGTGAAGTGTTATACTCCATTGCAATATATCTGTGATGTTGTTTATCTTTTTAAGTTTTGTAATGTTATGTAGTTTTGTTTATAAAACATAAGGAAAAATTACAAGTGCCATTGTATATAATTATGGTTTACAAATGGTGTTTGTTATTCATAATACAAAGTAGAGAAGAGGCACCTGGCCCATCCGAACCCTAATAACTACATTACATTTTGTTCTCTTCTTTCTGCATTACCACCCAAACAATCCTATTCATTTTTAAACTACATCCTTATCCCGGGTCCCTAGCCATTACTAAATCTTCCCCCCTTCCCCCTTCTACTCCTTTATTGCCAGTCTAATTAGAATTGTTTTTTCCCAACATTTTTATTATTATTTTTTATTTCAGTAAATATTTCGTTTAATTTAATCATTGAAATTCAGTTTTTTCAAAAAGTTTTCAAGGAAATTTATAACTATTTCAAGCTTTTTGTTTAAGTTAAAAAACAAGAGAGAAAAAAAGAGCTTTATTTAATAGAATATATTAAAACATTTCTATAATCCTCTAATATACATGTTTATACGTATTTTCCCATCTATCTACTAGTTTTTTATGTCTATAGTATAAAACTGTTTTTCTTGAAAGGAGAGCCAGTTGTTGTACATTTATTTTCACTTCTTCTTTGCTGTGATACTTGATGTCACATATTGATTTCTTGATAGAAGACAAACAGAAAGAAATCTGATTGTGTAAGATCCCGGGGGCTGTAAGGTGATTGTGGTAAAACTTTCCAGCCTAATTATTCACTAGTTTCAAACATTGTTAGCGCAGACTGTGGGAGTATGTGTTTTTCTGGAAAAAAGAGTACTCCTTGCTTTGGCAAACCTTTTCAGGATCGCAGGCTTTCTTCAACTTTCGTAACCTTATTACTCTTCTTTGTATGAGAAAATGAGATTCAAATGAGAGAATTGAAACCTCGAGTTGATCGTCCAGTACGTTGCAAATAAGACGCATTAATTTTGATCACTTTTGAATTGATTAATTGCTTGTAGAAGTCCGCACGAAAAAGCAACTTCCACTATGTCATCCATGATTTTATCCGTCGTAGCATGCTTCATTCTTTTGGTTCAGACCGGTAGAAAAATGATTTCAACTAATGTTTATATCACAAACCACAAAATGAAGCAGGTTATAAATGAACAAAGTTTTCTGATATCGCACGTGATAGCACAAAATATAATATTTGGTTTCAGTCTTGATGCAGGAAACCTGAGAGACTGACAGGGTGTTGCGTAACCGGTCCCTGAATGGTGTTGCGAGTCTGTTTATTTATTTATTTTTTATTGCCAGAAAAAACTACATCCTTTTTTTCAGAGTCACACGTTACATTATAATGTCAATTAACAAAATTGTCAAGATACAGAGTTAATTTTGAAATATTCTTTTATCTCATAACGTGGGTGAGCTAATAACAGCTTTTTGACTTTATGGTAAACAGTTGTAAAAAGTGATGGACTAACTATGGAAGCTGGTATGAACTTTTGCCAACCTGTTTCTATCCTGGACAAAATTATTACTTGTCTGGTGAAATGATCATGAACCTGCGAAAAAACAAAAACTGGCCTTCATTGCTCTTTATATAGACGAGGCATTGAAAAATAAATATGACTGACAGTGTGATTATGTTCAAGCGTTTAAAGAAAGAACGACAAGAAACTTTCCTAGTCTAAACTTAAAATGACTTGTAATTGCCTTCTTTTGTAACATATGTAATGGAATCAGATATTAGATTTAATGGAATCGTTTGATGTGTGATTCCTGGAGTAGCAGATGTCTTGAAGAGGGCAGAAGTTAGTTTGAGAGATTTGGAAGTTAGTGCTCGAATTATTAAACGGTTTTTTATATAAAAATAAACTGTATTTTAACAATAATTTAAACGTGATAAATGGTAACTAATAACTATAATAAAATACTTAATAATAAATAGAAGATAAATAGCTGATAATTTAGAATGGTTAAAATAACGAACTAAAGTGCACAACTACGAGAATGATAAGTTGAATATAACTGTGAATTGCCGCTCGTGTATAGTTTGGTCGTAGATGATATAATAATCCTTTCGTCGTATATCATAGAGTTTATATATACTGTTGTTCACACTCACACCAAGACATCTGTCTTAGTGTGCGGCCTTGTGCGACCTTCGTAGTTTGCTGACCTTATTTAGTGGCCATACTTATCGCGGTGCCTGCCTTTTGATGTGAGAATTGATGAAAAGGCTTTGTTGTTTGTTTGGTTGACCGCGGCTGTCGGCGGCCAACAGTGTCACTGTTTTCACCTTTTGTAAATTATTTCTTTGGTGTACTTTGCCGATGTCAATGACTTTGCCATGTCATTACACATATTTCTTTTACATTCTGCAGCATTACCCCCAAATTACAGTATCAAACCATAAATGGCAATGAACATACGCAAAATATACCAACTTTAAAAGCTTTCAAGTCCAACCTAAATTCTTAATTTTCTCAAAACATAAATTTCCACGAGTCACGTAGTTCTTCAGCTATAATATAGAGTATGATATTGAGTTAACTATTATATAGAATATAATATAGAGTCAGTAATACTTTAACTATAATAATAGTAATAATAATATTATAATTATAATGAAAAGTAAATACAAATGTCCCATTTACCTAATACCTGTTTATAATAAGATTAAACAGAAAACCTTAAGTTAGTTAGTAGTTAGTTGCTAATATAATTGTCACATTTTAATGTAATTAACACAAATTTAAACACAGACTTATTGAGAACATTATGCGAATTTTAACGCTACATTTACATAGACTAATTTGTTAAACATTAAAACCAAGTACGTTACAGTCTGGGCATTGTGTTAATTAGTGACACACACACACATCGTAGTCACATAATACAAGCTCAAAAATAAAGGTGATGAATTTTGTTAAATTCACAATTTGTATTTCACAAAAATGTTAAATTGTTACATATTGTAATGTTTTATATTTGATTTTTCAGGTAAGGAACTAATTCATTCCATTTCTACAAAAACTACTAGTTGCTATGCATTGCTTTTGTAGGTAAGTGGTAAGGTTTTTTTCTAAGGGGAATTAATACAATCTCATTCAATTTTTACTAATTTGGAATTTACAACATACATACTTGTAATAGTTATACAAAAAAAATGCTCCCGTAACAGTGATGGAAAGAGCTATGAATGGAGCAATCACGTATATTGTTGACTTTCCGCAATACAATATTCTCTGATTGCCAACCACTCTCTTAGATGTTGATTACAGTTGTCGAGAAGTGACAGCAGTCTTAAGTTAAGATCGATTTCTGTATAATTATCCTTTAAATATCAGTACTTTGTTGTTGTCAAGCAGTTAATAAGTAAGTAAGTAACTTTAGGGGCCCAGATTAGCTCAGTGATAGCGAATTGGATTAGTAACGGCTTCATTATCGATTTTTATAATATTTCTTCATCACTTACAAAGAGATATTTTTTAATCTTTAATAAAAGAATGTTGTTAAATAAATGAGAGTGGCTGCCCCAGCAAAACGGTAACCTAAAAAGGTCTATTGTGGCTTCTTTTATGTGTTAAAGTACGCTTTTAAGATTGGTCTCCTTAATCAGACCTCCATAGTATCTTGAAAGTGGCTCGTCTGTACTGGGGCTTAATGCTGTGGCTGTAATCTTGGTCAGCAATTAAAAACCTGGCTCTATCAAGACTCTCTTTACAATGGTGCGTTCTCTATTATGAAGAGTTTTATCCACTTCTCTTTTGGTGGAGTGTATTATGTTGTTTCGTTCGCCAGTTCTAGATTTTTTTTTTTTAATATTTTAAATTTTTTACGAATTAGGCCCTAATTTTTATATGAACTTTTAGCTTAAAAATTAGCGTCTCTTGCAAACTTGAGTGATCTGTATTTTATTTATTTTTGTATGGTTTCTAATTTCGCCAGATCTGGCTGATTAGCTGTTCAAGTATTGCAAAACATAATTAATCGAATATTATAGCTTATTTTGTTCGCTTTTTTTAAGTCTGGATTGCCAGTGCACGAATTTAGCCAGAGGAAGAAACAACCTTAAAATCATATGACAGCTTTGTTTGGTTATAAAGAAATTAGGTTCAGGATAGTTGATCGAAATCTTGGTGGTCAATCTTAGGTGAGTTGGACTCGAATCTGAATTTTTGTTCTAGTCCCCCCGCTTTGTTGTTGTTGTTGTTTTACTTTGGTGCAGTTATGTGGGCCCAGTGGGGATAGCGTAGGGTTTAGTCCCTCCCCAAAGTCGAATAATAATAAATAATGATAGTCGATTAATGGCAATGTAGAATCATTTTGACTCCAACGTTATTTTTATCTCCATACTTTCTCCTATTCTTCAACTTGGCATTTCGTTTAGCTATCACCACCCCGCATCAATACGAAGGTTTCAGAAGGAGTTCAACAACCGAAAGTGCGATTGAATTGAATGGTTTTTCTACTTTTTCGCGATTTTCTCGAAAATGAATAAAATAATTTTCTTTATACTTTGTATACTATCTACACTCATATAAATGCCTATCAAGAGAGTACAAGATATCAAATCCTAATTAAACTTTAAACTGAAGAATCGTCTCAAACAAAATGAAAATAAATTTAAGTTACAAGTTTAAAAGCGAACAATGATATGAATGAAATTTATAAAAATCAAATGCACTGCCATTTTTGGTTTTATCCGTATATTTTGAACATTTCATGAGGTATTTCTATGTTGCTTAATTCCATGTTTACCAAAAACAAGTTACTAGAGACGCTAATAGCCAGTGTAATAGCTAATAATTACGTTAATTGGCAAAGTAATTACGAATAATTTACATGTCTTCTAATGCAGTGTCGTAGATAAGCGAAACTAGGGGCGGGGAGTAGAACTTAGGGGGCAGTAAGCGAACCTAGGAGGGACGAATTCGAGAAACGTCTTTTCGGGGATTGCTGTCTGATCACTGAAAGGGGATGTAGCATAACTGCAGCTTTTCCAAGAGCCGTATAACAGGTGGGGGAACACAGACCATCACTTTACTGGAATCAAATTGACTTCCCAATTTACTGGAAACAAATTGGTAGCCCAGTAAGATAAGTTGGGTTTCGCTGGGTTTTTAGGGGACGATACAGGCAGAATACAAATTTTGTATTTGAACTGTATTGCAATAAAAAATTATATACTTATATTAATAAACCTATATTCACATACCTATGTTTATTTTATAAGAAGTTATTTTTTTTCTAGATTTAATGTTTAGAAATAAAGACGATTATTGTATAATATAACTAGCTAAACCCGGTCACGCTTCGCTGTGGCTCAATCTGATTTTAATTATTAGGGAAGTAAATGGAAGTATTATATAGTTAACATAGATTCAGCAAGAAAACAAACCATTCAAGTTAATACCCTACTTTGCGTTGCTGTGATTTGAAAGGAAAGAAAGTAAAAATGTTTTTAACTATAAGTCTCTTGTTATTGTGAAGCTAGTGAATGGACTGCATTTTTTTGTTTGTCCGTTTTCTGCATAAACATAAAGGATGACCGACTCTGGAGCATGCGACAGATAATTGCCCATGAGAGAAGCATTCGTTTTCTAAATTCAAACCGCACACTTGCAAAGATATTTGCAAATATATTTTATAGCTTTCACTGAATTGCAGTACTCAACATTTATGTGTGCGTTATACGTTTTTAGTAGTAATGGAGAATATGGTACTACCCAACGATTATCAACATCAATAGTATTGTTGAGTACTTTTAGTTTAATGGATTTTCCACCATCTTCGGTAGATCGTCGTCGATAGAGTGGATATCCATCATTGCCTGTAATAGTTTCAGCAAGTAAGTCTCTAGGATACCGCTTTGTGCACTTTCCATCTGACATGCATGGTGAATTATTATTTAGTGAGCCACATGGACCATGAATCATATTTTTTGAGACAATATCGTGCAAGTCTTTATCAATTTCAATGTCTGGTATTTCTGCAGAGATGATTTCATCAATTCTGTTTGGTGTTATCTTTTCCATCATCCATATTAAAATATGCGCATGTGGTAAACCTCTTTTTTGCCATTCAATGGAATACATCCAACAGCGCGTCTCTCCAAAAATACATGGTGTTTGACAATAAAATCTATTAAAGATTTCAATTTTTGTTTAAATACACGTGCAGAAATATCATGACGATCTGATGGTGATTGTCCAGTTAATAAAAGCTCCTTTATTTCATCCCATGCTGGGTTGCATGTAAATGTGATGAAAAAATCTGGACGACCATATGCACGAACATACGTACGTCATTGCATCTTGTGCATATTCATGTATGTGTCTTGGGCTGCCTGTAAATGTGGATGGTAAAATGACCATTTTTCCCAATTCACTGAGATTGCCATCATTTACAACTGCATCACGTAAATGGATGTACTCTTCAGAACGCAATTTGACTTTATTTAGTCGTATGTAGAGGAGTCTTTCACTTTCTATTTTTGCATACATGTCAACAATGTATTGATGAAATAATTGTCTACATTTCAATATATGATTATCAGCATTCTCACGAATCATCGTTCGATACGCATAATAATTCTTAGCACTGACCGTTTTGTGAATGTCCACATTAGTTGTAGGATTTCTCATATTAATATTAAAAAGATATCCATTCTCTCCTTGCCAAAATAGAATGGGATATTGTAATGCATCATATGAACGATGCGTGTCTGATACTTGCTGGACGTCACCATTTCTACGATGAAGAATTATATCGCGAGAATTAAATTCTTCACCAACTATGACAATTGCCACTTCATCGATCGTTGGTGCGTTGAATTGTCTTCGATGATGACCAATAGGTGTTTTATCTGCCTTTATTATTACTTTATAATCGTCAGATGGCATTTGTTCAATGGCGGTTTTAAATAATTTAATTAATGCATTATGTTGTTCAAACAAATTTTGTAATTCAGCGACAATCTCTCGTTTAGTATTCATATTCAGTTGATACCGTCTGTTGATTTGTTCGTCAGTATTTCCCATAAAATATATCTGAACATATTTGTGATCAGCATTTGGCAAGGGTAGTAGTGATCCAGCATGATGAATTTGCCCTTGTACTTTAAATGTTGGCATATAATTTGCGCTAACGATATTCGTTGCTCCGAACGAAGTCATTTGGAAGCATGAATTGTACTTGCGTATATTTTTCAAAAAATGTTTTGATTGACTTGTTTCACCTGCTACTAAAGTTAATAATGGTTCAGGTGGTGAACGCAAGTCTGCTAACTTTACTTTTCCACCTGCACAGCACATACCTGGTGTTTCATTTTTAAATTTTTGAGCACCACAATACGTACACTTTTTATCCATTTTTCCAATAATTACACTTGGATGAAGACTGTAATTGTAAAGGGGATTGTAATTGAAACCACATAAATTCAAATCAGTATGTATCGTTCGTCTTGTCTGTGTCCTGCGAATTCGATTCCTTTGATGCCTTGCTTGCCTCTGTTCACTCGTTTCTAATGATCGAGCAAGAGCAGTGTGAACTCGATCTCTTTCTTGCCCAGCTGGAAATCAATAATATTTTTTATTTGAATTTTTAATTTTATTGCAACTGTTATTATGGGTATGTTATTTTTTACAGTTTAATTTGCTTTATAAAAGTAAATTCTGTGACTAAATTTCATGAGTAACAATTTAATTTTTCAATTTATCCATGGTTACACTTTTAACAAATATTACTAATAAATGTTGTTTTGATATTTTTGGGATATTTGTTCGGAGCACCTAGAACTCTGATTTAAAAAAATTTGCAAAAACCTTCCCGGGGATATACCTAATAATTTCCCAGATTTTCACGGCGATTGGATGTATGGTTTTTGAATCTATCGAGTACACATTCATTTTTATATATATAAAGAAAAAAGAAATAAAGATAAAGATTGCCCCATTTTACATCCAACTTGTGGATGTGGGGTTTAATAAAAAGGTGTCACATTCGACAACTAATAATACATGTTAACAAATAGCAATATCAGAAACATAGATAAAGTTTTGGTTTGAATTTATATTCAACAAGTAGATAATTTTAAAAACATTTAAACAGAAATAAAAAGAACGTTGTTACTTAGCAATAACTTACGGTATGGTTAGTTGTTTTTTTTGCAGTTGCTAGTGCTTTAAGACCGAAACGCTTTAGCATGGATAGAAATATTGTAACTAGAAATAAGCGTGAAAGGAAAAAACTGACAGCGATTTTATTAGCTCCTCACATCCTAATGTTAACTTAGCTCGTAGATTCCATAAACTTTCACTAAAATCGGAATTTTTCCAGCGCTGTAAGTATTCCAAATTTAAGGGGGAACAAAAATTGTTGGCTGAGCAAATTCCAACAAAAATTTCAAAAATCTAGTCTTAATTCGTTTAATCGATTTTGTTTACACTTGGAATTCTAGCAATAATTATGAAAAACTTACATAGCACCAACTGATGTGGCACTTTTTTTTTTAGAAGAAGGCTTAACGTTACTTAGCGGGAACCAAGGCCATTTTTATTTTACAGAAGAATTGACTTATCAGTGGCAATCTCTTGGGGCTAAACGAATTGGGCTTCTGAGTAGTGGCTTCTAAAAGTGTGGCAAATTGTAGACCATCTATATCTGCCCTGAAGTGTTATTCAGAGAAATGGGCTAAGAGGTCGATAAAACTTCAATTATAGAACTTCAGTAATGATGTACATATGCCATTACATATATAGATATATTCTTGGACATATATATTCTAATTTATATTGTTGTTCCATTCACAAATAATATATGTTAATGTGTTACAATTAAATTGTGTTTCCAACATTAATTTGGTGTTTACATTTCAAATAAATTACTGTTTATATATCCATTATGAAGCATATGTTGACTAGACAGATGGTAGAATATGTATTCAACAAAATATATAGTAGCCATGTTTCAGTCTAGGGTGAATCAAAATTAACATGAAACATTCATATTCCAACTTAAAAATTTATGATCAATAAATAAAACCTTTTTTTGTAATTGCGTTTCTTTGTAAATGATACCTTAGGACTTCAGATTTCACGCTTTCTTTGATTATTGTCTCGATTATAACGTGACCAAATTCTCCACGAATTACAATAATTTTCCCTCCAAATTGTTTCATATTTTCAACAAACTCTTGCAATTATCTTCATTGTACCATAAAACAATCGTTGCAGCGTTGACATCTATTAAAAAGAAATATATCTTTGTAATTTATTGCATCTGCTTCCGGTTTATATTTGATGAACCAGATTGTTATTTTATAGGTGCCTTTTAATGGTTACAAAATCATTACACAAATGTTTTTTTTCACTTGTGCAAATAACATGGAAACACTATAGAAATTCGAAATTATTCCCAAATTTTAAAAATGGAAATAAAAAACATAATTTTAGATTTGTTTATTACATACATTTGTCTTTCTTATGCCACTTTATTGGATGGCCAGTAGTTAAGGTCTAGCAGTTTTTTTTTTTTACATAAAAGGAGAGTTTTTTTATTTTTCGTATGAATAAATAGAATATATAATTGAATTATAAATTTTATTTTTTATTGTACTTCTATAAATTTTTTGTATTTTCGAAAATTTTTCTTGGACCTCCCGCTGTAGGCACTCTGTGCCTTGAGTGACTATTGGAGTACACGGCCCGGACGTGCAGTGTCTTTAAGCGACTTAGCGGTTGGTTTTGGCATAAAAGGAGGCATACTAATGAAGTGTGAATCACAAAACAAATTTACAAATATTCTAACTGAAAATATTTATTCAACTCATTAATCATTAATATGATATTCAGTCATTAATATGATATATCCCTTTTTCCATCCCTTTCGGGATGTAAGGTTAAAAAAAAGGTTTTCTTAGTTAGCCCACATATTTCATAATGCAACCTGAGTGATGATTATATTATAAATAAAGCTTTGAATTGAATTAATATTCACCAAGTAGAAATACTAGAATATTCTAAACAAAAAAAAAACATTAAAATTGCTAAGTAACACCTTATGAAAATCGACTTCTGACTTGGTTGGCTTTAAGCATTGTTTGTGATCGCACCCGAAATCTTTAGTTACTTTTAGCCTGAAGTACAAAGAAGTGTATGTATGTGGGAAAAAAAAACAGAAAAAAGAACTGAAAGCGCCTCAACACAATGTGGTAAACCAACACCAATGGGAGAAACGCCCGTTTAACAAAACCACTGACACTTTCTCAACCCGAAAGACCGAAGAGTGTTTTGAGATATCAGTATTCCACATTGTATCCATGTTTCAGTGAAAATTTCTGTATTGTTTTTCCAGATGTTTATTTTAAGTAGAACAATTTTTTTTTTCCTTCAATAATTTATTTGCAACTGTACAATAGATACAATAAGCAATTGTGATGAATGTTTACATGACATGATTTACATGAGAAGAAAATACCCAGTGGTATTACTTCAAGGCGTTGGAGTTAATTTAAAAGGTCACGGGGCCACTGACGCTTCAGGCGTCGAGGTGGATTATCATGTAAGGTTTGACTGGCAAGTTGTTGAACCAAAGGATTATGATGATGGGACAGGGAGTTATGGAATTTTTCATAGCGGGATTTTATTAGAACGGACACAAATGGAATGGATAGGTCATTATGTAAGGTTTTATTGGAGACATAATAAGGCGTATGGGTAATTTTTCGTAGGATTTTGGACTGTAAGGATTGGATACGGTAAACGTTGGAATGCTTAGTGGACCCTCATACCTCTAGTCCATAAGTCCATATTGGTCATAGTAAAGTTTTTGTAGTGTAAGCTTATTTTTTCAAGTAAGTTTGGATCGTTTGTCTAAGAGTCTTGAAAGGATAAGAAATCGTCTATTAGTTTCAGTCCTTTTCAGTCTGGTATGTGGGTTCCAGGTTAGTCTTTTGTATATAGCCCAAGATAGCGTACTCTATCAGCAGTAGGTAGGAAGGTGTTATTTAATTTAACACCAGGACAGAAGGAGTGACGAAGAGTAAACGTAGTGTGAATACATTTCTTTTCTTTAACTTTTATCTTCCATTTTTTGCACCACTCTTCTATTAAGGAAAGGTGATCTTGAAGATGACTGGAGGCAATAGTAGGTTCGGTAGGGAAGAAAGAATAGCGAATCCTGATCCTGAATCCTGCGAATCCAAATGGAGTGATTCTGCTCTGTTAACTTGAACTTACACAAAATTCCAAATAATTGCTTTGGTTTCATGCCGGCTAAACTTGTTTTTAATATACAGTTTAAACGAAGATTTAACAATTATTTCAAGTTCATATTATACACTTCGTAATTTTTTTTCTTTTAATTTTCTCTTGCTGGCTGTCAGAAAAAGTGCAGCCATTCAATGTTTGGAAATTTTATTTTCTCAAAAGTGTGCGTGTACACAAAATATCACAAAAAGGAATCTCAATCTTGATATTCTCAAAGGGGAGGGTGGATTTATCTGTGTGCAACGATTTGGGTTTAGCGAATCTACAGAAAAGCTGTGGCTCTAAATCAGACAAACATCTCACTATCAATTACACCTGCACTTAAAAGATCACACATTATTATTCCATGTGAAACACCAATACTTAAAGGAGTCACAAAAATATTTTAAAGACGCATTGTAGTTTGACTTTGTAGCCATCCTTCAACATCCAACAACAAACGACGTTAATATTCTGTTTAGCTACTACTACAGTATCTGACCATAAAGATATCGATCAAAATATATTAACAGGAAATAAGATTTTTTTTGAGTGGTTTCCAGTTTTCGGGATTTTTTTTTTTTTAAATGGCTGCTACGATTTTCTTTTTAATTAAAGCGTATCATTTTAATTTTAACTATTTTTCCAAGAAAATAGATTTTTGGAGGGCTCCTGGAAGCTGCAATGATGTTTTCCTTGTTTTCCTCTAAAGTGCCGTTTCAGTATAAATACTCGGCGATACCATTTATTTAATTATTAAAGTCTTTCAATGCATTGCTAGAATTCTATGATTTAACAAAATCGATATTCTAAAATCGCGAATTTACAGATTTCTGATTTTTTTAATTTTTGGAATTTCTTTGGAAACGATATTTTTTTTTTTTTTACATTCTCTTAATGCTATAAGATGTTGTAGGATATTTTTTTTCTCTTCCAGTCTGCAGAGAAAGGTTTATTGTCATAAGAAACTAACATATTTTTAATATTATTCTGTACTATGTGCGGATCTTGATTCATTCATAACCAATCTTACTCAACAAATATGAACAGTTGTTTTAGTTGTAATGCCCCCAATTTATAAATTTTGTTTTTATACAATAATAAATAAATATAAATCTAATGTGTTGCCGCAAAAAAATTCCAGGTTTAAAGAAAATCGTTTTTAACCGGAAATTCTTCGACTTCTCTTTGTTCGCCTAATTATATTTCGAATAGCACATATTTTCAGTTATATATGAAATTTTTACCTGTGTAATTCCCATTTAAATAAATAAATTCAATCAAAAATATATTTAGGTTGTAATAAGAGAATATAGTGTGAGTATTTTACACTAATTGTGTTTTTGTTTTTATTAATTTCGAATGCTAACTGCACATTTTCCTAGTAAAAAATTAATTTTAGATGTGCAGTAAGGAATATGTGCGTAAACTTTTAAACAGCCGCTAAGTTTTACAGAACGCCGTTACAAGCGATGCGGTCACATACAAAGGTAAACTTGACGTCATAAAAAAACAAAAATCATAATCACTATGTTTATGTTTAAACTATGTTTATAGTTTATTGCTAAACGGCTTATTAAACGGTTAGTAAAAGTTCCAAAATTGAAGAAAATTAATGAAATAAAATTTTAATAAGTTGCAGTGGAGAGATAAATCGATGTGAATGTTTCACACCAGATTGATATTTATGAATATTCTCTTTGCTAACCAGTGTAAAAGTATGAATAGTAGAGCAAGTGGTGTATAAAGAAATGAATAAGATTATAAGAATAGTTGTGTGAATACTGTCTGGTATGAGTAACAACAGTGAGGTCCAGTTTGGTGAAGTTTCCCTCCACGGGGGGGAAGCAGTGGGAAAGACAGTTTCCAACGTCGTAGTAGTATTTGTAGTAGTAGTTGGTCCAGGAACAAGTATTTCTTCTTCCTCTTTTTCTTCCACTATTACCACTACTCTCCTTAGGTGGCTCTCTTATGTTACAGTCCAGGTTTGTTTGTGACCAACTTCTTCGCCGCCCCTCTTCCCGGTGTCGGCTTCCTTTCCTTTAAGATACTGAGTCTCTATAACAACCATTTTTCCTGACTCATCACATTTCACACCTCACTGGTTTCAATAGCTTTATGAGCTTTATTCTTTTCCTCATTCGCTTCTCCTTCGCTGCTTCCTACTCGGCCAATTTTTCTCCTTTTATTTTGTATTATTGACACATATGTTACTACTAGTTTTGTTTTTTTTTTGCTCTTTTTTAGATAGGTTTCTTTATTCTTTTTATTTATTTTTACTTTGTGGACGATTTGCAGATATCATTTTATGATTGTTCAATAAAAAATACCACACCTCCAAGTCATGGAACTTATTGGCCACCCATATTTGTCATTTTTATAACAGGTGCATTTGGGTAGTAAGAATTTTGTGCTTCATCATTGTTTCTTGCTAAAAAATCTATAATTTAAATAATGTTATAAGATTTAGTAATGCCTTGGGAAGTACATCGACAAAAAAAACTTTTAATCTTTTAGGTTTTTGCGGCAATTTACGGAAAAAAAAACTTGAGTTTCCGGGTTAAAACCGCGTGAGTGGTTTGCTAGAAACTGACGTTTGCCCATATTGCAAATGAGCCTCTTCAGGGTTGTAAGCTTTCATGATCCGAGACTTTGCTTTGTCTTCAAAATAAACGAATGCTCTGCGAGAGCTGATTTCTACCTCGTTTTGTTATGCCTTACACAGTGTATGCTCTTTAAGATGTTTTGTGATTAATCTTATATAGTGTGTGTTGTACCTTTCTCCACAGCTGCAACGTATAGACCCCACTTTTTTTTTTTGCAATGGAAACCTGTCATTGAACCCTGGTAACATTTGAGTGATTTTTCTGTCCGTCCATATATGCTTGTTGTATTGTGCATTGCGAGGATTTTAGAAATCTTCTCCGACACTCCTTCCACATATGGGAGGATAGCTCTCTTTTTCTCTCTTCTTTCCTTTATCTCCTCAGATTTCCTCACATGAGGGGTTCCTATTAAAGTTAGTAGTTATTTGCCTATCTTGCCGTCTTGGTTCAGAGCTTGCCAAAGATGGTTGACTTCCTTGAGCGACTCCGCCGGCTCGGCAATCCTGTTGTACTTGGTGATCATTCCTCTCTTCTGTGTAGATTGGTGGGGTGAACTCTCCTTTAAGTATCGGAAGGCATGGGTTTTCTTCCAGTGTGCCTTATGCCCCAATCTTTCAGCCTTTTTTCTCTGGATAAGTGCATCCAAGAAAGCAAGCTTCCAATTCTTCTCAGTTTCCATGGTGAAATATATATTCGAATGTAGGAGCAGTAGATCTTTCCCAAGTTCCCAAATAACGAAGGTGTCATCTACTTACCTGTATCAATAAGCGGATCCATGGTCGGCCTTGTCTAAAGCGTCTTTATCGAATTTTTCCATGTATAGGTGGGCCGCTGTCAGGCTCAGCGGGGAGCCCAAGTGGCGCCTTCTTTGTGGCGTAATGACCTTGCAGAAGCTCATTGAAATATGTGCGAAACGTCGGTTTCTAGCAAACCACTGATGCTGATCCAACCTTAACTGTATCCAGTCCCTACAATCCAAAATCCTCCAAACAATAACTCCTATTGTTATGTTTCATTATGTTGTTTCTAACCAAATCAAACCATCCACAATGACCTGAACATCTCCCTACCAATGTAAACAAACTTAGATTAAGAAATCCACAAGACCCTACTCTCACACCCTAATCCTCTAGTCCGACGCCTTGTTTCTGTACTCTACTTGATGAACTTGCTAGACGACTTAAACGTCGGTGCCTAACAGCATTCTCTCTAGTGGAACTGCTAATGACAGTGAGTGACAAAGTTGATTTGAGTGCTACCACCATTAACTAATTTCTCAACCCTATATTTTTTTTTATCTGTTTCTTTCATTTTTTTTTTTTCTTAGCTTTTCTGTGTTTTTATTCTTAATGTTCACCACTGTACTTATTTACTTATGGCTCTCTATAATGCTGATGTCAATTTTACCAAAAAAAAAAGAAAAAAGGATTTGGAAAATACAGATTATATGATTCTCTTGACAAAGTTAATGGAAAATTGGAATAATTGATGATAAGAATGCTTTAACTATATGATTCATGATGCTAAGCCTTAACATTCATTCGTAAATTTAACTGATTTAGATATCAAAGACAAAATAGTTTAAAGTTTAGTAATCCAATATCAGAGAATACAATCAGTTATCAAGAATAAATCATAAAGAGTCTTCTACTAGTTTTTGGGTACACTTATTAAGCGCATTTCCACAAATATTCTCTAAAAAGATGTTGTGGTGTTGGTTCCGCAGAGCTGGAAAGCATCAGAGACATTTTCCGTGGTAGCCTGCTTCATTTTGTGGTCATCCTCAAATTTTGTGATGACCATGGATGGATTTTGTGATGACCACAAAATGAAGCAGGCTACACTGAATGTCTCTGATTCTCTAAAAAGTATTTGCTTAAATCAAATAATTGTAGTTCATTTATTCAAGACATTTGTCGATGGTTTTTTTGCCCAAAACTGGGAATGAAAGGATTACATGCTGGTTTCTTAGAGACAGCGTACTAAGATACTCTCATAGCTGCAAAACTCCATAATAGTAACAGGTGCTACTTTTATCCAAAGCGAAATTGATAAAAAGTTTAAAATCATCATTTTAACCTTTATTAGCTCATATAAATAAATGTGGCTAGGATTTGTCCTGAGATGAATCTAAACTTG